>OV121073.1:42849137-43129137 GCA_921293005.1 Nemoura dubitans
CTTCCACCTAACCAGCAAATTAAAAGTAAAAGCCTATTAATAAAATTGAAACATATTATTTAACAGCTCATTATGTAGGTAATAGTATAAAATTAAATCTGAGTGTGATAATCTTTTAAAGAAACTTGTGCCTTCTGCAATTCCAACAAAAAAGTCTTACTTGTTTTTTGAAATTCTATAAAATTGTGATTTTTTATCAAATTCGGCAGTTTATTCCAAAGTATTGGACCTATAACAAAAAATGAGTTCCCTCGGAGGGTCGATGAATGTATAGGCACAGTAATTAAGTTATTTCTTTCATTTTTAGAGGGATGGAGTTTATCATATAAATATTGGGGAGCTTTTGTGTCTAGTATTTTAAGAATATAACAAAGCATATGTAAATATCTTCTGTTTTTCATGTTGAGCATATTGTTTTCGTTCATTTTTTCTGAAACTGACCCGTATTTTTTGACATACGCGAATCTGATGCAAGTGTTCTGTATTTTCTGTATTTTCTTTTCTTGGGTTTTGTTGACATTTAAATACACTACATCGCAGTAATCAAATAACGAAATAATTAGTGATGAAGTAAGCTTTTCCTTTACATTTTCAGTTAACATGTTCTTGTATTTTAAATATATCTTAGTATTGAATATGCTTTGGTGCACTGTTTTTGAACATGATTTTCCCAAGTTAGTGATGAGTCGATTATAAGGCCTAAATTTCTTGTCGAA
The DNA here is from genome assembly GCA_921293005.1 of Nemoura dubitans. Taxonomy (NCBI): domain Eukaryota; kingdom Metazoa; phylum Arthropoda; class Insecta; order Plecoptera; family Nemouridae; genus Nemoura; species Nemoura dubitans. The sequence continues at coordinate 42,849,854 of OV121073.1, forward strand.
AATTCAAAAGTTGTAATTTTTCCGTTGACTTCAATTTTCGGAGTTTCTTGTATTTTCTTGATTATTTTGTTGGTTAAGACAGGAATTAACACAGATTTTGAATCATTTAAAAGCAAACAGTTTTTATTTGACCAGTCGTGAACTCGTGATACGTCTTCACTTAATTTACAAGTTACGGCAGAGAGTTGCTCTAAGGAACCAGATATATTTAAAGTTGTGTATCATCTGCATATTGATGGTATTTTGCATTCTTGAGTACTTTTGATATATCGATTACGTATATGTTGAAAAGGAGAGGACCCAACACAGTTCCTTGAGGCACACCTGGCCCACATTTTTTCATGATATTTTCAGATTTTTCTATATTGGGTCCCATGTTCACACATTGGTTTCTGTCCGAAAGGTATGCTTCAAAGAATTTAACTGTTTTGTCATCCATGCCAATTGTCTTGAGTTTTTCTACTAGGATTGAGTGATTAACCATGTCAAAAGCTTTACTTTAGTCGAGTAAATTAAGAATGGTAACCTTTCCTTGATCCATGGCACACGTAATATCATCAACATCTATTAGGGCAGTTGTAGTACTTCTTTTTTCCCGAAAACCAGATTTGAAATCGGAAAATAAACAGTTTTTTTCTAAAAAATTGTTCAGTTGTTCAGCAACAATTTTTTCTAAAACCTTGGATATCGCTGGGAGAATGCTTATCGGTCGAAGATCTTTGAAAGATTTAGGATCTGTATTTTTTGGGATAGGAATTATTATCGCATTTTTCACATTGAAGGAAATGTAGATGTCTTCAGTGCATAATTTATGATGTGTTGAATGGCAGGTAAAAGTTTATTTAGCCCCATTTTGATGATTTCAATGCTCAGACCATCAACACCAATAGCTCGACTCTTTATGTCTCTAATTTTCTTTGTTATTGTCCAAGTACTTGCTTCAGAAAATGAGAACTTTGTGATATTTGCTCTACAATTTTTTAATTCTTTCATGTATTTTTCTATGTTGATAATCTCTTCTTTTGTCCGAGAAACTTCTAAACATGTAATTAAATACTTGTTGTAGTCAGTCGAATTTTTCAAATTATCTGGAATAATAGTTCGTATTTCTCTTGACTTTATGTCACACGATGACAACCCATTCCACAAATCTTTGCTATCAGAGTTCTTTGAATTCACTTTTTCGCAGATGAACTGGCACATTGATGTTCTCATTTCCTTCCTGACAACAGTTTTTTGCTTTTTGTATTTTATCCAACAAACTGGGTATTTGTTCTTTGTATGTTTTTGTTTGGTTTTATTTCTTTCTTTCTGTAATTTTCTTATATCATCGGTAATCCATGGAATCTTCCTTCTGTTTAACCGACGCGTTTTTAATGGGGCATGCATATCTAGAACTGCTAGTAAATTTATATTAAAAAATTCCACCTTTTCATCTATACTTGCTAGATCTTGCATGTTATGCCACGGTACCATTTCAAGGTCATTTTCGAATGCTTCTTTGTTGATTTTTGAGAGGGAGCGATTTGTTTTAAATATTGGTGTTTCTCTTTTAACCTCTATATCATAGATAATGTATATTAAATTGTGATCTGTATTTCCTGGAGGTGGTAAATTGCCATGATCTTTAACATTATCAAAGTTATTAACAATTATGAGGTCAATCAGAGTGCTAGATAAATTCGTTATTCTAGTCGGCTCTGTTACAACTAGTACCAGTCCAAGTGACTCAAAATTTGCTTCAAATAGTTATTTCCGATTTGCTCCCAAGCAACCTTCTGATGTTAACATGTTGATGTTGAAGTCCCCTAAGCAAATTACGTCTTTCTGACCGAGAAGAGTTTCTTTCACTGTACCATCCCATTCTTCAAACTCTGTCCACGCTAAGTTTGGTGGACAATATACTACTCCTACGGTCAACTTTTTTTGCCCTGGGACCTCTATCCACAACTGTTCGATCATCTTACATTCGGGCAATTTTATTATTCTATTTCGAAGACATTGCCTGATATAAAAAGCCACTCCACCTCCGCGTTGCTTCATATTCCCTTCTTTAGCTTTTTTAGCATTCACTTTGGTGTAATTGTTATCTTGAATTTCTCGTAAATGTCTTGTTTTTTTTTGCTTTAGTTTGCCTATCTTTTCTAATCAAGATGTACCCTTCCATTTGTAAATTCTTAGATTCAATTTTGGGATTCAGCCAGGTTTCAGAAATGGCCATAATATCGTACTCGTGGACAAGCTCTCTGAGTTCTTGGAAGTTTTCATGAGAGAACGAAAATTGATATGACCAATTTTGATCTTATGTCACAATTTGTTACGATTAAATTTTTTGTGCAACCTACTTGACCTTCGAATACTGGTAGGACTAGTGGTGATAGTAGCAGTTTTACTGGCAGTTTGCTTCGAAGTACGTTGCATCTTTACATTTTCACTCGGTTCTACGATTTAACTCGATTTTACGGGTTCTTTTTCATCTCTTGACACTTTTGCTTGTGCATCAATTATTTCGTACTGCGTACTTGTTGTTCTTGTCGTTACTTTGTAGGAGTTTGAGTACTTATGAAATTTTCACTCAAGCAGGGTAGACTATCTATATTCAGTATCGACAATGGTAGTAATTCGCAAAAAGAAGGCAAAGCAACATATTTTTTCTGTGGAAGAGGAATGAGTGGTGTTGGTAACAACGACATTTCTAAATCAAAAAATTGCTCCATATTGGCTAAGCACCAGTCATTTTCTTTGAGCTGCCAAGTTAGGAGAGGGAGAGGAAGATTTGCCAGCTCCAAATTCACTACCTCACAGTTGAGACCGTGCATGATTTCTTCATATGATATTTTTCTTTGTTCATGCCTTTTTTTATGGTATTTAGAATTCAAGAAAATTCTTGATGGTAAGTGTAGTTGATCCATTTTGTTTTCTAGGCTGAGATTGTCAATCACTTATCTCACTCACTTTATCAGTTTATAACTCACTTTATCTTCATTTTTTGATGTCAAAAACACAATTAAGCACACACAAAACTTCTACATCAACAAAAATGATTATAAAAGTGAGTAAATACTGGTTTATAATAAGAAATATAAATTATATGACAGGAGCATTAAAATCTTGCTACCTCTTCCTTCCAGGGCCCCCTGGAATCGAGGTATGGGGTATGGGGTATGGGGTATGGGGTATAATCGAGGAAATGGGGTATGCAAAACGAGGGTTCTTGCGGAAATATAAAAACGCTCTGTGGACTTCAGAACCTGAGACGTACTATAGCATGAAAAGTGAAATCTTGAAATTCCCTTGCCACATTTATAATGCCGAGGAAAAATTATGGTTAAATACATATTTTAGGGTAGGTATTCAAAACTGATTTTTATTTAGAAACATGATATAATTACAGATTACAGATGAAAATACTCCATTATCCTAAAAGGTACAAACATAGAGTAAGGAATCTTCCTTACTCTATGGTAAAGTAACAAGTTTGTTTGATTATACTTGTTAAGAAAACATATTTGTGTAAGTCGGAAAATATAGTACCGATGTCAATTTATATTAACCACAAAAGCAACTTATGTACAACTCTTCCACGTGCTGCTTTATTTGGAATATAACTGAATGTGTCTTTACATGTTTATTGTACTTATTCGGATCATAAATGGAAAAATGCACTTTAAAAAAATGAAAAAAAACCCAAAGAAATGTCCCACAAAGCAGCCATAAGATAATAGTATTTCAATTATTGTAATAGGAAAATTTCGCCAAGCTAGGACAAAAAAAATTATATATTGCGTAGATTGTGCGACATATAAGAAATCTTTAACAATATCAATGCCAACTGTGACTACCAGGCTGTGTACATGAACAACGATGTCTGAACGTCTGTACCACAAGAGGCTGGCAATGAAGCGTCCTTCAAATCATCATAGCATTGCCAGCGGTTGTTGTGACGTCTACAATAAGCCTGGTAATGGCCCGCGGAGCCCTCGAGGACCAGCATACGGTCCCCGGTATAACCTACCACTCCTCTCAACCAGAATTTCGTGTTTGCTATCTGCATGCTGGTAGGAATTGATCCGAGTCTGCTGATTGGGGAGTTAATTTCATTTGTTACAGCACCACGCTGCTCAATGTTTAATAACTCGAAGATAAGGTGTGTGTCCGATGGTTCTTGAGTGCTGGTCCTCACACCAGTGCACTGCAGTACGCCCGAGTCGGTAGTTCGAGCGTACGAAGCAAGTGGTATACCTACAACACCGTCTTAAAACCGGGCGTGACAATCAGAGACTCTCATCTCTAGTTCGATATTTACCAAATTTTGTAGCTTGGAGAAATCTCCGCTGGAATACACTGTGAACACAGGTAGGTGTCTTTTTCGAGTTTTCTTGTGGCAATTGACGGAAGAGCATGTTGAAGTTTCTAAAATCGAAGGAACTTCAGAGAGAAGCGTGTTTGCCAATTGTACGACATTACCCACGCAATTTATCCTAGTAATGCCATATGGTAAGGTTTCGTTGGGAAATATATCTTTTAAAATTTCGTATCGCATGTAGTACGATCTTTGTCTGACGCCATTATTCACGACCTCGGTGGCAAGTCGGAAAATAGGGAGTGGCGTGCATTCTATTTGCCTTTTCATGCGAATGCTGTCGCAGAAAATCACGCACAACAGCTGTATAATACTATCGATTGCGCAGTTGTTGTTTACGTCCACCTTCATTTTGGCCTTCCGAATGGGCTTCATCTTTTTACCGTTACGGATCAGTCCTATGGGAATGACAGGCCTTTCACTAGATAAATCCATGCTCAACCATTCTGCATTGGACTCTAAGTAGGATGACCGTTTTCGTATCTTGCTTGAATCGTTTCCTGGAGTACCCAGGCCTCTCCAATCTTCACCTTTCTGTTGGTCAGAACGTTCTTCGCGAGCTCTTGGATTCTTCGCGCAGAAGAGGCATATTCTCATTTGCCCAAATCCCTCCTCTTCACCGTCAATCATCCTAGAGCATTCGTCGAAAATATGAATAGGTTCGTTGCAGGAGGAACAACGGTGGGCCCCGTCTGGAAAATCATTCCTGGAGCATGCTGGACAGATTGAAGTCGAAACTGGGATGGCCTCTGTAATGGAGCTAGTTGACTCAAGAACGTTTCCTGTTTCAACTTCAGCTGTGGTTTTTTTCATTCTTTGGGCACTGCTTGCCAGTTTTAAACTGCCATCAATGGCTTCAATGTGCTTCAGAACAAACTCATCCACCCGAAGTGGCAAATTTGAGTTTGCGAAAATGCGTTTTTTCACATCGTTGAAGCTGCTTTCTACTGCAGCACTACTGCCAACAAGACCACCGTGCTGGAAATATGGAACCATGACAGCAGTGCAGCAGGGAAGAAGTTTTAGAAGCTTAGTGATGTCTTTCACAACCGCGGGCAAAAACTGCTGGTTTCCTATGTCACCCGCTTGGGTAGCATTTTCTTGTGCCACAAAATGTATTGATTTCAGCCAGTACGTAAATGTCACCGGCGTGTCCTTAGGTGCAGACAGACCCAAATCAGCGTCAGGACATCCAGGATCATCCGGGTTGTCTTCGGATTCGCAGTCAATGGAGAGGACGAAGTCCGAGTTAACTATTTCGTCGACTGAATGTGGAAGGCCGGTCCCTATGCGATTTTGTATCTGCCTCTTTCTTACTGCACAGCTGGTAGGTATACCATTGTCCTGGTTGCCTTCTGTTTTGCTTAATGCTACTGTAAAAATAGCGACTAGGAGATCTTTAATGTCTTCAATACTGGTGCTTTGAAGGAGATGTCCCATTATGCGCAGATAAAATTTGCGCGTGCGTGATATCTGCCCACGCAGACTGTTCCACATGGTCATTAATTTAACAATGTGGTCAATATCGCACCTGACAAAACATTCTGGTGTGTTGAACAGAGGTATGGTTTCTGGGCTTAAAATCTTGGCACATTCTAAGATATACGCTGATGTTGACTTGAATTCCGTGAAAGACATAACAACTGCTGACATCAAGGCGGCTGACATGTCAGTAACAACCATTCTGGGATTAATAGCTCCACTTCGCTTCCATTCCATCAACCAATATTTTATGCTATTCGCATCTTGTCTTGTTGAAATCATGTTAGCCACAGAATATTGTTTCGATGTTTTTGGATCATTCACTGTGATTTCGTACAAGAATGGGTGAGCAGATCTTTCTCCACTAGAATACTCAATTCTCTTGACCACAGACCCAGTTGCGTCAATGCTTATTTGCGACGTTTCGGGATTGGTCTGGCAATAAGAACGATATACATTTATTTGACTCGAGCTCTGAACCTTCTCAGTCCAACATCCCTTATGACACCTTGGTAAGGTAAGATTTCCATTGCTTTTACCAAAGCGCTAACAGGATTATTATCCAAACGGGATCTTTTATGAGCTTCGTTAACAGCCACCCGTAAGACACTCGCAGTCGGAAGCGCGCTCGGCTCGTTTTCACCGAAGCCCATTGTGCGATGGGCCTGAACCCTTCGGTAGACACTTGCAGAGGTTTTTCCACTAATAATTGTGTCTGCCATTTGTTTTCGTAACGAGCCCGAAAGTTGTTGTTTCACGTTGGTGTCGTGTGGATCTCCAAAGCACCCAGAATATCGACATTCAATTGCCACATCACCACCTGGTGGTGGTTCAACTCTAATATATCCCCTAAACTGTGAGTTGCAGACTTTGCACGAACCTAACATGGTTGCAAAATTACCACCTTCTTCTCTCGTTGTTATCCAACCCCTCTTAATGGAGAGTGTACATGGTAACTTAGTTTTTTCAAAAAAGCAGATCGGATGATGTTGGTCCAAGTACCTGCCTTGAAACCAAGGCATTGACGAAGACCACACCGAGTATCCGTACGTTTATAGACCAGTATGGTCGGTGCCATTGATTCGTATTCGATTGCCGAAAGATTAATCGTAAACGACAACTCACTTTCGGTTCGAGATTTTTCGACACCATCACTTCCGAAAGATTGGTCTGTCTCATAATCTATGTGCTCCGCCTCAGTTGCACAATCATCACTGTCCATGTGGGACAGTCCTAGAATGTCCCAAATGGAGTGATAGTTTTTTAAAACGCATGTATAAATTGCGAGAGCGGTCATGGAATTGTTTATTCTTATGCTAATGTCGTTCCATACTTTGGCAGATTTAGTTGCAAATTTCCCATCTACCAAGATGCAGTCCTTAAATTCTAAAACGACGTCCAACAGGCCATTTGAAGTGGATTTACGTTTCGGCCGTCCACGCGCCATGATCGTAAATACCTGGAATCAGTAAACGTAGGTATAATTAACAAATAGTCAAAATATATTATTATTATTTTTTATTATAATATATAATAAATAATAATTAAATAAATAAATAAATAAATATATTAATAATATATAATAAATAATTATAATATATAATATATAAATATAGTTTTATTATTTTTTCACATCACATTTGATAAGATAAAAAGACGACCACGAATTATTGCTCTTTTCATAATTTTTAATGTTGATTTTGAAAATACCAATTTTTCGAGGTCGTTTTTCTTTGGGGTTTGGTTGGTTTTGAAAATGTTGATGGGTAAAAGTCTCGTCAGGGTCCAGAAATAATTATTCAAAACTTTTTTGAAACATTATTTATGGATTTTGACAAGATAATTAAAATTTAGGAAGCTTAGTTTAATAACAATAATTGTTGGTTCTTTTGTTCATGTTTTAACGTCAGTCAAGCTTTCACCCTTGATAAAGTAACTAGTATATGTTACGAAACGTCGGGAAACCAGTGAGACTTTTCATTTAGCATTCAAATCCCAGTTTGAAATAGTTTTTTTCAAAACTAGTGCTAAAGTTAGGATATAGTAGACATGAGTCTAAGAAAATTAATAGTCAAAATATAGGTAACCCTGGTTGTGGAATTAAAGGAGCTCTCTAAATTGCTTTGAAATAACATATAGTGTACAGAATACCAATGAATTAAACATTCCGTTTCATTTTATTCAAAAAAAAATTTTTTTCGTAGGAATAATCGGACATTTTCGTTTTGGCGTGGCACCTCCTCGTGACGTATCCTTGGGGAACGGCTAGCGCTAGCAGCATGAGCTCGGCCGCGCTACGCAGTGGCAATAGCATTTCAATGGACAGCGACATTACATCGAATTGTTGTAAAGAGCCATTTCAAATACGAGAGTTGTGTCAGGAAGGCGAGTGCATTACTGAGCACGACTCTATCGATGTAATTACAAAAAAACATTGATGTGCTAATCAAATCAGACACCACAAGGTATTTCCTGTCCGCCCTTTAAATAACTCTCCTCGTCTCCTTTCTTCGGCTAGTTTAACAATATTTTCCAATATTTAACAATAGTTTGAGAGAATTTCGGATCGGTCCTGCCATTTTCACTCCAAATCGACAAGCTACCCGACCGCGAAAGCTATCTGCCTAATACCGATTACTCACATATTTTTCTCTCCTCTGTAATTTTTCTTATTTCAAACCATAATGCATTAAATGAGATGTGATTATTTCAAGAAAAAAGCTTTTGTGTCTGTTCAATTGTTGATTGTGACATTACGTCGAAGGTTGGCAGCAATATCTTAGATTTATGCGAATTAATCGACGAGCTCATAGCCTTTGCTCCTATATAGCAACGTTCGTGGTATTTCTTTTCAAAGCAGGGGGCAAGCCGCAACTCTTTGAGTGGCAGCGCCGACAAAACAGACCAAGCGTTTGGGCGTAAAATTTCGCCAAACTAACAATAATGTTTACATCCACATGTTTTTCTTAGGACATAGCTTCAAGTGTTCCAGGCATGATTCATTCCCACTGACCACTATTTTATACTCGATCTAATAAAATTCCCACTACTCACACAAATATCAGACATCAGACAAAGAAAGTTAAGCAAAATTAAATAGGCAATTTCTCAACTTTGAGACAGAGATTGATTTGCAACGAATAAATTGTCTCGATATGGGAAGGACTTCATTCTAATGTCATGTAATGTGTGAAAATATTGTAGAACATACTGCACGAGTAATGCGAAAGCATTGTGATTGAAAAGATCATCTTGATAGGCCAGAGATAGGTATCATAATTAACGAGGAAATGATTTTGCTCATGACAATGTTTTTGTTGATTTGGTCGAACTGTCTTATTTTTCTTCCCAAATAATGGTGAATGTCTAGCTAAGAGTTACATTCAATAACGCTTTAATTACAAAATAGTGGAACATTTTAAGAATGGAACTCGATTCCCTCCCACCCCAACATTATTATGGGGATTTTGTTCTTATTTGACAAATAAACCCCTGGCTTAACTTACCGAATACAACAAGCAGTGTGATGATCAGCCGTGTACTTCGTGTGAGTTCAAACTCGACCAAGTGATTATTGCCATGCTGCACCGTAGTTCCTAAAATACGTCAACGACTTTAAAACTTTGATTCTTACAGATCTAACACGAGGGATTAACTTGCGATGTCAAACACGATCACTATACACTACACAGCATGTACACTCACCTTTGGACTCTGTCCTTCGGTGAACCTCGACGACTCCGAAACCACAGGGAAAACTCCGCTCTCCAAGACACCCAAATCGCAAGTCCGTCTCCAGTCCACTACAGTCCTTCATCCAGCCACAGCTGATAGGGAGTTGCTATTTGCACCCGCAATGGTAACAACATGGCGGCATCGAAAGCCGAAGACACCCGAAGTGAAACATATTATCTGTGCGCTCGCAGTCAATGTCATGTCAACAAGAAAAATATGTCAAAATAAGATATCCCTGTTATACAGACAAATAGTAGGTATGAACTATTTCACGGAAGAAGCAGACTCCCTATAGGAAGAAGTGGAAGCCTTGCGCAGCGTTTGCCTAGTGTAGTAACCTATAGAAACCTTTATAAAACTTGCTAACATACGCTTATCAGTATGCCCTGACACAATATTTTGCAAGTTGATGATTGTTGATGCAAGAAGACACTCTTGATTCTTGATACCACTTCACTATTTATTCGAATAAACACTTCGAGTACCTCGAAGTAAACCCATCGGGTTTTTCATGGGTTTACCCACCAAGAAAAACCCGCTTCAAAAACCCATTTCTGCGGTTTTCAAATAGTTTGTATTACTACGGCTTTGCTAACGACATTTGTGGTGCGTTGAAGATGAGCGTACGGTTGTATAGCAGATAAAAAAGTGGAAGCAGAAGACCAAACACGAAAACCATGCCAGATCAAATTGCCTTGCCGAAAATTCCGATTAGGTACTTGAAAATTAAGACAATGACCTTCCTTTGCTTCTCTCCGAGCTGTCAGATAGCGAAAACATGCAAATTATAAACTCATTGCGTAATGATTATGTAAATACATAAGGCATAACTTATGCCCAAGGGTTCTTGAAAAATTTCAGTTAAATTTCTCACACTGATTTACTTTCAATTACTTCCATAAACGAAACTGACGAAACTTCTGATAACTAGCATATCTATGCCTTGTCAAACTTGAAGTTAACTAGTGTTTGATACGATATTGTTGAGCAGTAAGTAAAATGTGGTAGTAAAATTGTTTGGTAGATAATTAATCTGGTGTAGCTTGACAGGTGGCTTCCTATTCTTTGGAGATATCCAATTTTCTTTCTTATTTTTCTTTTAACACTGTGAAATTTTCATCCAAACCGGTTCAGGCGTTTAGTCTGTATGGAAAACCGCGCTGAAACACACATACAAAAAAAACGCACACAAGTGACTGTTTTTTGGGGTGGTGAAATTAAAGATTTCGCTCCGCTCGCTCCGCTCGCTACGCTCATCAAATATCATTCCAGACCACCATTCCTCTTTCACTTCTTCTTTTCCTCATTTCCTTTTTCTATTCCAGTATATATATTTTTTTAATTTTACATCGATTAATTTTTGATGAGCGTAGCGAGCGAAGCGAGCGAAGAGAAATCATCAATTTCACTACTGCTAAAAAAAACACTTGGTGTGTGTTTGTATGTGTGTTTGCGCGCGCTCTACAGGCCAAACGCCTGCTTCGAGTGGGATGAAATTCTCAGGGTGTCTACTTTTGTTCTCAACTTAGACCCCCTGCGTTTTTCAAGAAAATCCTCCATACCCTTCACTTTCAAAGCAGAAAAAAGAGCAAAATTCGACAATTGGGCATGTTTGGAAAAGTACGGAAATTTATTTTAAAGTGCGTATTTTTTTCAAATGTTCCCAATTTCGATTTGCCTTTAGAAACCATCGAAACCAAATCGAAACATCACACCAGATTTTTTCCAATAAAAACCAACCCAATAAAACCCAATAAAACCCTTGGGCATGAGTTACATCTATGTATTAACATGCACAATGCTCAATGATCTCAAAATGAGCATATTTCCGCTACCCGACAGCTCGGACAGAAACAAAGAAAGGTCAGAATCGTTTACATTTTCAAGTGATCAGAATCTTTGAGAAAGCAATCGTCCGGCTTGCTGCTCCATGATTTAGGTTTTTTGCCTCAATCTTTTTATGCGCAATATCCAAACCACTACGCTCATCTTCAACGCAACACAAATTGCGTTCGCCCTAGTTATAATACACAAAACCCCGCCCGGGTGGCTGTAATCAGAAAACTCCGGATGTTTGCCAACGCTGCTTCTAGGTAATATTGCAATAGGTAGGATTAGTCATTCCAGTTCCAATTTCAATTCCAATTCAACATAAATATAGATAATGACAATATTAACAGTTGGAAAGATCTAAAGTTGTTAGTTCAATTTCGTTGAAGCCACAGTCGTCATTCAAGTCCTCTCCATTTTGGAACCATTGCTTTTCATTTTCTCGCTCTATATCGTATTGAGGGGGGAGGGGGAAAAGGAGAGTGGCTTCGGATGCGAAAACAAATCAGAAATAACTTAAGTAAATTTATAATAATTTCCACGGGTATTCTTCATTGTTGGGGCTAGCTGCTCTTAGCTGAATCTAACTAATGCCCATTGAATGAAGCCCATTCTATAGAATAGGCTTCATTGGGACTGGTTGGGTGTCGCATAATTCCACCAACGCCTAGAAACGTATACACAACTCTCCATTGCAGCCATTTACGATGGCCATTTAATTGATGAGCGTAGCGAGCGAAGCGAGCGAAGCGAAATCATCAATTTCACTACTGCTAAAAAAACACTTGGTGTGTGTTTGTTTGTATGTGTGTTTGCGCGCGCTCTACAGGCCAAACGCCTGCTTCGAGTGGGATGAAATTCTCAGGGTGTCTACTTTTGTTCTCAACTTAGACCCCCTGCGTTTTTCAAGAAAATCCTCCATACCCTTCACTTTCAAAGCAGAAAAAAGAGCAAAATTCGACAATTGGGCATGTTTGGAAAAGTACGGAAATTTATTTTAAAGTGCGTATTTTTTTCAAATGTTCCCAATTTCGATTTGCCTTTAGAAACCATCGAAACCAAATCGAAACATCACACCAGATTTTTTCCAATAAAAACCAACCCAATAAAACCCAATAAAACCCTTGGGCATGAGTTACATCTATGTATTAACATGCACAATGCTCAATGATCTCAAAATGAGCATATTTCCGCTACCCGACAGCTCGGACAGAAACAAAGAAAGGTCAGAATCGTTTACATTTTCAAGTGATCAGAATCTTTGAGAAAGCAATCGTCCGGCTTGCTGCTCCATGATTTAGGTTTTTTGCCTCAATCTTTTTATGCGCAATATCCAAACCACTACGCTCATCTTCAACGCAACACAAATTGCGTTCGCCCTAGTTATAATACACAAAACCCCGCCCGGGTGGCTGTAATCAGAAAACTCCGGATGTTTGCCAACGCTGCTTCTAGGTAATATTGCAATAGGTAGGATTAGTCATTCCAGTTCCAATTTCAATTCCAATTCAACATAAATATAGATAATGACAATATTAACAGTTGGAAAGATCTAAAGTTGTTAGTTCAATTTCGTTGAAGCCACAGTCGTCATTCAAGTCCTCTCCATTTTGGAACCATTGCTTTTCATTTTCTCGCTCTATATCGTATTGAGGGGGGAGGGGGAAAAGGAGAGTGGCTTCGGATGCGAAAACAAATCAGAAATAACTTAAGTAAATTTATAATAATTTCCACGGGTATTCTTCATTGTTGGGGCTAGCTGCTCTTAGCTGAATCTAACTAATGCCCATTGAATGAAGCCCATTCTATAGAATAGGCTTCATTGGGACTGGTTGGGTGTCGCATAATTCCACCAACGCCTAGAAACGTATACACAACTCTCCATTGCAGCCATTTACGATGGCCATTTAATTGATGAGCGTAGCGAGCGAAGCGAGCGAAGCGAAATCATCAATTTCACTACTGCTAAAAAAACATTTGGTGTGTGTTTGTTTGTATGTGTGTTTGCGCGCGCTCTACAGGCCAAACGCCTGCTTCGAGTGGGATGAAATTCTCAGGGTGTCTACTTTTGTTCTCAACTTAGACCCCCTGCGTTTTTCAAGAAAATCCTCCATACCCTTCACTTTCAAAGCAGAAAAAAGAGCAAAATTCGACAATTGGGCATGTTTGGAAAAGTACGGAAATTTATTTTAAAGTGCGTATTTTTTTCAAATGTTCCCAATTTCGATTTGCCTTTAGAAACCATCGAAACCAAATCGAAACATCACACCAGATTTTTTCCCATAAAAACCAACCCAATAAAACCCAATAAAAACCCTTGGGCATGAGTTACATCTATGTATTAACATGCACATTGCTTTATGACCTCGAAATGAGCATATTTCCGCTACTCTACATCTCGGGCAGAAACAAAGAAAGGCCAGAATCGTTTACAATTTCAAGTGATCAGAATTTTCTAAAAAGCAATGGTCCGGCTTGCTGCTCCATGATTTAGGCTTTTGGCCTCAATCTTATTATGCGCTAAATACAAATCGCTACGCTCATCTTCAACGCAACACAAATCGCGTTCGCCCTAGTATGATTTAGCACACTCCGAAGTTTATACTTCCTCACTCAATGCCCTCTATTGCTTGTGATACCCATTGCCCATCACTTTTTGGTTGGGTACTGACAGTTTTCCAGCCAGTCTCGGTCAACAATGCAACACCGAGACTTATAAACCTATGGAAATTTCTAATTTACATAAAGCGAAGTGACTCGTTAGGGGTGATAGTGCAAAAATTGGTTTAAGGGGTGCAAAATGGTGCATAATTGGTGCAATAATTAGGACCCAGCAGAATTAGATTTTTCGCAATGGTCGGGCTGACGTTAAGTTAGCCCAACCGGACGTATAACGAAATAACTCGTTAGGTGTGGTGGTGCAAAAATTGGTTTAAAGGGTGCAAAATGGTGCATAATTAGTGCAATAATTAGGACCCAGCAGAATTAGATTTTTCGCAATGGTCGGGCTGACGTTAAGTTAGCCCAACCAGACGTATAGCGAAATAACTCGTTAGGGGTGGTGGTGCAAAAATTGGTTTAAGGGGTGAAAAATGGTGCATAATTGGTGCAATAAATACGGCTTCTAAAAAATACGTATTTTCATTTTGGTCGGGCTGTCATTAAGTTGGCCCGACCCAATTGAAATCAATTTATCTTTTTGGGGGTTGGGGTGCAAAAATCGGGATTGATGGTGCATAAAGGTGCATAATTAGTGCATTATTCTTGTCGTGTCACAGTTTGGATATTTTGAATGGTCGGGGTAACTTAACTGACCCCAGTCGCACCTGCCGCGTTGCTCACACATTGGAGGTGATAGCTGGCATCAAGACAAAATTTTTGATACCAGTATCCAAACTGTCCGCGAAATGTTTATCGGGAATTTCATTTTTGGTAGCTGCCTCTAGCCTAAACATGAGATTGCTTTCAACATTACGCAGAATCATTTTTGAAAGCCGATATAGTGTTAGTAGGTAACTGCACAACTTTCCAAATATTATTATGCTTTATGCCGAATCCCAAAAAGTACTTTTGAGAAACCCAAAATCATTCGATGTTGTGCAACTGGCATCTTCAAAGTCAAGAGAATTTTAAATTTAATCATGCACAATAAGAAAACCAACTTTTTTCAATCTGCAGATAGACAGAAGTACCGGGGACAATGCTACAAAAGAATTGTTTGTGGTGAAAATAAGACTTGGATTAGATATCGAAAGAGAAAATCAGAATCGTGATGAATTAGTTTAATTTGTCGCCACATAGGTGGGACCTAATCACTACGTGTGTTTTAGCTTCGACTCATGTATACCTTTCGCCTTCCACGATGAGATTTAAGATTTTTAAAGTTAATGCTGCTAAAATGTATACCTAGTAGCATTATATTAACTTGTCTGTCGCTCATGAATTAAAAATAAGAACACGCGTCGCGAAGCGAGCAGTAAAGCGAATATTTTATATCACCGTACATCCTTAATAAACGCAATGGGTGTGTATGTGTGTGTGTATCCGAAATATTATGATGTTAATATTTCCCTATAATCCTTATAATCCTATAATGTTTTGTCCCTATAATCAAAATCCGCATGGCTCCTCCACCGGCACTATAATTATAGTCTGTCACTAATTCGAAACGATAGGCTTTGGGTGCACTATATTTATAACAAGTCTCCTCATCACGTTCATTCTAACGCCTCCCTTCGCCCCGTCGTCGTTGCTGTTCGTAGAAAGTCTCCTAGGTTAATGGCGGTGGAATTGAGCAGAATTCGGCTATAAAAATTCTCAATCAACAGCAAAATGGCTCTAACACCCAACGCAAACGCCCCCACTATGGTTTGTATAAGCTTGGGTTGGGCTTGGGTTTGTATAAGTTTGTAGAGTAAGGCACGACGTCGACGATGACGGCCAAGACGGGGTGCGCGGCCGAGAGCGTCCCCGTGAAGTGCGTCGGCGCCCGGAATCAGGCCCGGAAGGTCGCGCCGCAGGCACCTTTTAAGGGTACTTCACGTGTTAAAACGCCCGGCAACCGACCGACACCGGAATGGCTCCTCTACCGTCAGCCGCTTGCGAGTTCGGAAATGTTCGGCTCCACGTGACCACCTCCCTTCGTAGGTGTTACCAGAATAGGTCTTATGAGAAAACTTTTGAACGCGAGATACCGCGAGAAGTTATGTAGGCGTTGTGAGAAAAATAAGGGTCGCAGGTATCGTAGGTGTTGTGAGAATAGGTATTATGAGAACGAGCCATGTACTTTGTATTTTCAACACAAAGGTGCTTTATAAAGAAATATAGGTTCTTCAAATCTGACATCTTTCTGAAACATTTAGAGAATTTGGAACTGCAGTCCTTCTAAGTTCTCAGTAAGTGGAAGACTGGCTTTACAAAAAGTAAAGTGTATAATAATCTTATTGATAGACAATACTAGTACTTGCCTGTTTTACTATATAGTAGCTAGCCATTATTTTATCAACACCAATCCAGACTGTCGATTAGGCCTATTCCAAACCTAAAAGTTTGTCGAAATAGACCATCGCTCTCACAGCAATTCTAGTGAATTAATTTACGATCGTATATATTACTAAGCAAGCAGAACCAACCATGCTTCAAAACGTTTTAATCATTGGATAGTAGAAGTTAGCCACATAATGAATAATAAACAACAAACAACCTCATTTCTTTGCTCAAGTCTAGCCTAACCTACCAGCTGACTTGGCTCTGACTATTTCCACCACACGCAAATTACACTGTTGTAGATTTAAGTTGTAACACTTCCTCCTTGGAAGGTTATGCGATCGGCCGTCTCCCGGTGTTCGCCGATCGTCGTCAGATGGTCTGGGATAGGAATTGGTTGGATCACATTCCTTGTACACATACACAACTCCGTAACCCGATCTCGTTGAACACTCTGTCCAATTTATTGGCAATTCGCAGAAATAAATAAATTGTCCACGCCTCTTCTGGGCGTAAAATTAATGATACAAACGGGTTGAATAACCTGCGATAAGCGCGAGGCGTAAAAGTTATAAGTGCGTCACTCTCTCAGAGACGAGACACACAGAACACACGATCCTTCAAAATTAACAGAAAGGTTCCAAACGTGGTGTTAGTTCAAATGCAACTAGCACGTAAATTGAATAACCTGCGATAAGCGCGAGGCGTAAACGTGATGAACACGTTACTCTCTCAGAGACGTAACATGCAGAACTCGTAACTTGAAATTTTGTAATCCACGATATCTGACTATGAATACAGTTCTCGAAACGTTAGATAGAGACCAAGCGATTGGGACTGAACCCAGATCTCGCGAGCATAGGATGCCGTTGAAACGAATGGATATACCGTGGATGAAATCGGCACTGAGCGCCGAGAGAGAGAGGTTAACTTGCACGTGCACGAAAATTTAGAAAAGAGCGTAATACGTTACAACTCGGCCCTCGACCAACAGATTGGTTTTGGCGTAATGAATTCAGACATTTAAGTAAACGGGCTCAGTAGGACGTAGTCCATTGAATCCCAAAATTCCCAAAGTGGGTTTACTTATCCGTGCTCTCCCGTATCTAATATTTGCGTCGCGCTCGTCGTCCTCTCTGCTCAGCGGTCAATGTCGAAGTGAAGTCCGGGACTTCCTTTGTCTCTCGGCTAGTGAACGGCTCGACGGAGCAACCGAGGCGGGCAGAAGGTCGTTGCGACGACAGGTGGCGTGCGAATTCCGCTTCCGCTCCATCGCGGTGGAATTTGAACGTCACATTCGCCTCCTTCCTGAAAAAAAAGGATTAGCCCAAGCCTTTTTCTAGACAAACTCCTTCAGGTCCACGACATGCCAGCGTCCGATGTCCTTGCCGCTCTCGTCTGACAATTGATAGACGGTGGAGGAAACCTTTTTCCTAACGACATAAGGGCCAGAGAACTTGGGTGCGAGTTTGGCCGAGAAGCTCGCGGCGGCGTCCGAGAGCGGGAAGTTCCGTTTCCACACCCTCTGTCCTTCCGCGTACTCCTGAGGTCGCCTCCGAAGGTTGTACCGGGACGCATTCGTCTGGTGTGCCTTCGCTAGATGACGCTTCACAAGGGAGAAGATGTTTTTGAGATCCTCGACTCTGTCGACTTGATCCTGAAGCGGGGCGACGTTGCCTTCGTTCCTGTGGTCGGATCCTCGAAGGATCATTTCCCTTCCGAAGTTGACGTAGTATGGGCTGAACTTGGTTACCTCACTTTGAGCTGTCCGTAGGGCGCAAGCAATCTTGGCCAGCTGGGTGTCCCATTTCTTGTGATCGTCTCCGACGTAAGCTCTGAGCATCGCGCCAATGGTTTTGTTGGTGCGCTCGACGGGGTTGGCTTGCGGATGACGGCGGGCAGTGTAGTGGAGTTTCACGTCGTACGTTCCGGCCAGTGACTTGAATTTCTCGGAGGCAAACTCCGGTCCGTTGTCGCAGACGATCGTCTCAGGCGCGCCGTACACTAGGAAAACCATGTCTTCCAGGCGTTCGCAAACGAGTTTCGCGGTCGCAGCTCTGAGTGGAAACAAAAGGGCAAACTTGGTAAAAGTGTCTGTCACGACCAAAACGTACTTGTTCCCCTTGGTAGAGCGAGGGAACGGTCCAAGTAAATCGGCGCTGAGCCTTCTCCACGGACGGTCAACGTCTCGACTCTCGGTCATGAGACCGGCGGGTTTGGATTGTTCGGACTTCATGCGTTGGCATGTCTGACATCGTCGCACGTAGTTCGAAATGTGAAGTCTCATTTTAGGCCAATAATACCTGGTCGCTGCTCTCTTCACGGTTTTATAGCTACCCAGATGTCCGGAGGTTGGCTGATCGTGACTCTCCCGGCACACGGCCTCGCGGTGCTCGCGGGGGACGACTTCCTTCCAAGCCGCGTCTCCATCGAACAGTTTGTGACGGTCCTCCACGTATTTCATCAGCGCATCCTGTTCGATCTTCCACGAAGGGTAGGATTCAGGCTTCTCCGTGACGCGCCGCTTCATCGCTAGGTACCAGGCATCGCGAACCGGAGTTGTAATCTTCAACAGAGAACACTCTTCGTACCTGTTCCTCGATAAGTAGTCCGCCACGACGTTGTCCTTCCCCTTGCGGTGAACGATGTTGTAGTCGTACTGCTGTATCCGTAGAGCCCATCTTCCTAGACGTCCCTGCGGATCTTTGAGGTTATGCAACCACAGTAGACTTGAACAGTCCGTGTGAATCGTGAAATGATACCCTTCCAGGTAAGGTCTCCATTTCTCGATAGTCCATAATACGGCTAAACACTCACGTTCTGTTGCGGAGAACTTTCGTTCGGCGTTGGTGAGCGATCTGCTGGCGTACGCGATGACTCTCTCCTCTCCTCCGAAGAGCTGATAAAGCACGGCGCCGATCCCTGTGTCTGAAGCGTCTGTCTGCACATTGAATGGCAAAGAGTAGTCCGGGCAGGACAGTATGGGCGCTTGAATCAAGCATGTCTTGATGTCTTCGAATGCAGCCTGCGCTTCATCGGTCCATCTGAAGATTTCTTTCTTCCGAAGCATTCTCGTCAACGCTTCAGTGCGCGTCGAGAAGTCTGCTATGAATCGTCTGTACCAAGAAGCTACTCCTAAGAACTGTCGAACTGCTTTGACGTTCTTTGGCTGCGGGATGTTCAGTATGGAGATTACCTTGTCCGGATCCACACGTAAACCGCGCTCGTCGATGACGTATCCGAGGTATCGGAGCTCTGGGCGACAGAACTGGGATTTCTCCTGGTTGACAGTTAGGCCGGCGGCATGGAGACGTTGTAGAACGCTGTTCAGTACCTTCAGATGCTGGTCGAATGTCTGCGTGACGATGATGACATCGTCCAGATAGACGAAGAGGAACGGGTCCAGATCCGGTCGTAGCGTGGCGTCTATGAGGCGTTGCCAAGTTGCTGGGCTGTTCCGGGCTCCTTGCGGCATCCTGGTGAATTGGAAGAGTCCGCGGCCGGGGACAGTGAAGGCAGTCTTCGGTCGACTGTCTTTCGCCAGTGGTACCTGGAAAAATGCTGATTTGATATCTATTGTTGAGACGTACCTAGCATTTTTCAGCTTGTCGAGCGCTTGGTTCACAAATGGGAGAGGGTACGCGTCCGGGACGGTGACCGCGTTGACTGCTCGGAGGTCGACAACGAACCTTCGTTTGCCGTTCCGATTCACAATCCATGCCGGGGACGACCAGGAGCTGTTTGATGGCTCGACTACCCCAGCTTCCAGCAACTTGTCCAGTTCTTCGTTGAACGACTGTTGCACTTTCGGTGAAACCGGGTAGTATCTTTGTTTGCTTGGTTTGGCGTCTCCCGTGTCGATCACGTGTTCTACCAGCTTCGTGCAGCCAAGGCTTGATCCCATTTTCCTGAAATGTTTCAGCACGGTTTTTTCTAGACGTCTTCTCTCCTCGGGAAGCAGTTTGTCTTGAGAACGGATGATCGGTTCTGTGTTGAGAGTGCTCACGGTGATCGGTTGGTAGGAGAACTGCCACGTGCCTGTCGAAAAATCTGGTACTACCTTTGCTTGGGCCCAGAAATCCACTCCTAGCACTAGTTCTGGTTTCACTTCTGGAACCACTAATGTAGAAATTAGCGTGACCTTTCCCTGGATGATCATTGGCAGGGTAACTTCTCCCAAAATAGAGCAGCGTCTTCCGTCTGCAACTTGAACAATGGGTAGATTTGACGTTCGCAAGCGTTGGCCTAGTCCTGATAGTTTGCTCCAACCTACTCCGCCTAGTATAGTTTTACTAGCTCCAGAGTCTAACAGGGCCAAGAATTGGATGCCAAAAATCGACACGTTCACATGTGGTCGTGGGTCGTCAGACGAGGTTAGTAAAAGATAGTCCAAACTCACTGTGGTATGCCCTGATGTTGGGTTGGCAGGCGTCGTTAGGGCTATCGTCGGCTGCCTCTGTCTTTTCCCGCACATGTTTTGCAGTAGATCTCTGTTTTGACTTCTCGTGGCTTGCCGCAACCGTGGCAAAATGTGTTCTTGCGAGGTTCTCTGCACAGCCGGAACCGGTGTCCGCTGCGGTCGCAATTCCAACAGGTTGTCGGTGCTCTCTGTTGAGCTTGTTCGGGTGCTGATAAGGCGTTGAGAAGTGTTTTCTTCCGGTGGCCGGAGTAGCCTAGGTCAGGTTCCAACGAGTTCCTAGCCTCCGGTGGTGGTCGAAATGCTTCTGATTCCTGCCTTGCTTGTTCAATGGTTCTGCATCGATCTCGTAGCTTGGCCATGTCAGGTATGCTGCGAAAGAGTAGTCTATCTGTAAAATACGGAAGAAGATTTTTCCGAGTGATGGTCAGTTGCTCCGCCTGTGAAATTGGGTTAGACATACGATGAAATAGATTGTCCAGTGACGCGAAATAAATCCCTAAACGCTCGTGCTCTCCTTGTGTGCGGCGTAGGATTTCGGCTCGTAGCTGGTCATCGTAGTTATGTGGTTGGAATTCGGCTTGCAGTTCCACAAGCAGCTCTTTCCATGTGGTTATCCGTCTTCGTGCGGATCGAAACCACACGAGTGCTGGTCCGGTGAACAAGTCGCTCGCTTCCAGCCACATTTGGTCCTCCGAGATGTGTCTTGACTCCATCAGCTCGTGAACTCGTTCGAGGAAGGCACCCAGACTGAGGTCTTTTGTTTCGCCGTGGAATTGAATCCCCCATCGGGCAACAGGAACATGTTTTTGCACTGTTACCTTTTCGGGTTCGGCTCGAACCTCGTTGCCTGGAATGTCTGTGAGTTCAATCGCTTCCTTCATCGCCGCCAAACGATCTCGCAGATTGGCTAAACCATCCCTGATTGCTGTTTTCCGCACCGTGATCGCCGGTGATTCGAGTATGATCAATGTCAATCGTCGCTCTGCCGTCTGTAGCTTGATTAAAATCTGTCTCTCTTGTCCGGGTTCAGCTTCAAAATTGTTGATTAGTTCCCTAGTTTCTAATATTTTGTTTTCAAGGTTGGTAAGCTCGGTATTGGTGGCTTCAGCATCCATGATAGAGATGTGTGGTGGTTACCTTCCGTTCGAGTGCTTCGACTGCAGGTTACAGATTGCGTCTCAGGGCGTTGATGTTCGTACTGGCAGTCGGTTGCAAGTGGCGTCGTCCAGTGTAATCCGTACTTCGTGCCGATGTGGTTGCGTGCCAGTGTAGCCGTTGGTAGTTGGGCGCCAGTGTAACACTTCCTCCTTGGAAGGTTATGCGATCGGCCGTCTCCCGGTGTTCGCCGATCGTCGTCAGATGGTCTGGGATAGGAATTGGTTGGATCACATTCCTTGTACACATACACAACTCCGTAACCCGATCTCGTTGAACACTCTGTCCAATTTATTGGCAATTCGCAGAAATAAATAAATTGTCCACGCCTCTTCTGGGCGTAAAATTAATGATACAAACGGGTTGAATAACCTGCGATAAGCGCGAGGCGTAAAAGTTATAAGTGCGTCACTCTCTCAGAGACGAGACACACAGAACACACGATCCTTCAAAATTAACAGAAAGGTTCCAAACGTGGTGTTAGTTCAAATGCAACTAGCACGTAAATTGAATAACCTGCGATAAGCGCGAGGCGTAAACGTGATGAACACGTTACTCTCTCAGAGACGTAACATGCAGAACTCGTAACTTGAAATTTTGTAATCCACGATATCTGACTATGAATACAGTTCTCGAAACGTTAGATAGAGACCAAGCGATTGGGACTGAACCCAGATCTCGCGAGCATAGGATGCCGTTGAAACGAATGGATATACCGTGGATGAAATCGGCACTGAGCGCCGAGAGAGAGAGGTTAACTTGCACGTGCACGAAAATTTAGAAAAGAGCGTAATACGTTACAACTCGGCCCTCGACCAACAGATTGGTTTTGGCGTAATGAATTCAGACATTTAAGTAAACGGGCTCAGTAGGACGTAGTCCATTGAATCCCAAAATTCCCAAAGTGGGTTTACTTATCCGTGCTCTCCCGTATCTAATATTTGCGTCGCGCTCGTCGTCCTCTCTGCTCAGCGGTCAATGTCGAAGTGAAGTCCGGGACTTCCTTTGTCTCTCGGCTAGTGAACGGCTCGACGGAGCAACCGAGGCGGGCAGAAGGTCGTTGCGACGACAGGTGGCGTGCGAATTCCGCTTCCGCTCCATCGCGGTGGAATTTGAACGTCACAAAGTGCATTCAATTAATGGGTCGTAAAAGTATGGTTAAACGTTTTGTTCATATCAATATATTTTTTAAATAATGAAATTTTACATGCTATTTATATAATATTATTTTGTTGTAGTTGCCTGTCAACTTGTGATCTGTTCTAAAACTTCTTGCCGGCTACGTGTGTATAGTCGTTCATCTCGAGAGAGTCTCATCTCACTTTAATAATATGACATGCCCTACCAAATAAAAATAAATACTCTGTGATACCAAGCTTAAGAAAATAGTATTCAAATTGTGTGGGATATCAGTATAAACAAGTCATAGGTGGACACACATCTTGAGTAGGTATGTTCCTATTACCTCTGCACTGCTCTGCATACTGAATTTGAAGGTTAGCTAACTATTGACAAAGATACCTAATTTTCAATTTTATTTTGTATATTTTTACTAATTCACCAACAAATTTATAACTTGGGTGGTAATAGTGCCATGAGCTGCCTTGCCATACAAGTTATTGGTTGACAATTCACATTCATTTTGAGTTTGATGCACGATGAGTAGTGTGAGCCCATCACCACAGAAGGGTTCTCTGGGTCTACGTATCTATTTCAAGACAGACATAAAAAATAGTATCTTGATTGCTAGTTTTTAAAGCCATAGTATCACCGATCCTCTTAAAAGATACGTAAAATTGGTTGCATGCGGAGTTTGAGTTCACACACGGACATCACGAAGTATTTCCTGATAAGTCATGTTTGAAGTGTTATTATAAATTTACTTAGATGTTAGGTGGGTATTTATGTCTACAGGCAATGTGTAAAATTTCAATGGTTGTTGAACTATTTTATAGATTGTTGATTTCCGGTTTCAGACGATTTAGTAGGTATCGGTCACAGACTGGTAGGTGCAACGTTTAGATTATATCAGTCGTACCTATATACCTACACTTGGTACAACAAGCATTTAAAAGTGATATTCCACATTTTACTCTGCTTTTCTTTGGGTGTAGGCCATGGTATAAGGATAGGTTGACAAGGTATGGCACTCCGGTGGACGAGTTTGCGTTCGTCTCGCGTATGACGCAAGCTGGAGAGCAGAACGTGCGGCCGGCCGCCCGGCGAATGCTAAGAGATTTCCGGGTGCCGGGATCATGACGTTTACTATCATACACTATGTACGATTCTTTCACAGAAAATTTTGAAAACAACACTAGTATAGTTATGAAAAATATCTGGGGACTAGGAACACAATGTTTAGCCACGAATAGTTTAGTAGTAGGACCCACCGAAGTTGCATGAAACATGATAGACAAAATACGACGTCAATGCAACGTAATATCAAACATAAAAAAGTCATACTTAGGTAAATACTTGGATGCGTGTATGAGTAGGATACTATATTAGTAAAATATGTTATTTTACCCGGAATCTTAAAAAAAATTCATTACAAAAACACCGTATAAAGTAAATAAATTATGAACAAAATCTGCATCTAACAACAAACTCGGTGATATTTTACGCCAGTCATCTTCTTTTCGAGCTAATTTTGTTCTCTTTTTCTCTATCCTTGATACGAATAGCCATTCGCGTTCGTGGAAATATTTTAATTGCCTTATTTTTTGAAGATTTAGTTCAATCAGATCAATCAAATTGGCAATGAATCCGGTAAATCAAGATTTATTTGCAGGCGTCAGACCTTTTAAAACTATAAACAATGATATCCATTTCTTTCACTTTACTAAAAAACTTCCGGGTCAAGCTGCAAGAAGCCTCCGTCTGAAATGGAATTGACCCCGATCGATTGCGATCAATCGTCCTGCAGAACGATATTGTTTCGTGTCCCCATCGCTTGTTTGGACTTTGGGGTCTTTAAACGTAGGAACTGATCCTGGGGGCACCTGTCGCGACTGTTTTTGGTAGTAACGTAACAACGTTGGTTACGCAAATTACATTGGAATCAAGAAGAGTAAAGTTGCTCGGTGCATATTCTCGTGAACACGCAATTACACTTGTATTCACGACAAAAGTAACTACCAACGCATTGTACACTTCGGGCTCTTGAATAGGAAGTCTTTAAAACTATAATTTGTTCAGAACTGCTTTTGTCACTCTGGTTTTACATTCAAAGTCCACACATCTTACCATTTTGACTCCTCAAATGCGCTTCAATATTAATATGAGTGCAGCTACATCGTCTTCGTATTGCTCTGCCATTCGAATATCGTTAGACTTCTTTGAACAATACCACGAAACGAGTTTATTAATATCCCTGAATATTATTATTTTGCCAAGTCTCGAATCAAGCAGAACGGAATCTGTCCTACTGCCATTCTTACGAAGCATTCTTATCGAATGATGAGTTTGACACAAATGACACGCATAAGCACATGTGTAGCACCAGCTAC
The DNA here is from genome assembly GCA_921293005.1 of Nemoura dubitans. Lineage (NCBI taxonomy): Eukaryota > Metazoa > Arthropoda > Insecta > Plecoptera > Nemouridae > Nemoura > Nemoura dubitans. Next base: position 42,875,334 of record OV121073.1, read on the forward strand.
CGCGAGAGATAGCCTCTCGTATGCTCAGTCAGCGCTCGGCTTGAGCTCTCCAGCTTACGTCACGAAGAGGTGGAGTGGAGGGGGTCCCATGCGCAATACCTTGTCAAGCCAACTACACTTAAACCATGGGTGTAGGCAATACAAATGGGGGTTTTGGGCCTAATTTGACGGTTTTTTAATGATAAAATACAGACCGAAATGTCAGCTTCTCTTTGCGTGCCACAGGCCGTGACTACGGAAAGAGAATCCGTTGAAATGTTGCCAAGTCATCTTTGGGGAGGGAGCCACGCTGCTGTCGCAGAACGCAGACGGGGGTTTCGGCAAGTGGTAAGGAATGATGCAAGAAGAGAGGTGAAGAAATGATGGTGAATTGAAAATAGAAAAGAAAAAGGGTGCACAGAACTCCCTAGTCCAGAGTCCGCGTACCGCAACAGCGGCGTGGCCGAACTACTCTTGGTCTGGGTCCTCGCCGGGAGCCTGTCCGGTAAAGGAGACCTTACGGGAAGCGAAACCTCCCCTCCTGGCATAGCCCCCCAGGTCGTCGGACCACGCAAACCCCACGGTAAGGTGGTAGTCCTAGAGGGGGTTGAAATTGTTGTTTCAATTCCGGTTCCAGTTCCAGTATTGATTCCTCAGAAACAGACGAAAAGATCACACATCCTTCATGTATGCACAGTCTTTCGCAGGCATCGTATAACAGTCTATTCTGTGTGGTCATTGAACCAAAATACATTGGCAAGTTATTAAGAATAGCGGAAAAATATTAATGAATAAATGAAAAGTGGGGTTTAAGGCACTTCACCTACCTGGTTTTTTTTACATTAAGAACTTCGGAACGCTTTTTGAAAATGCTGAGGATTTGAATATTTTGTAAAAAATAATTTTCTGATTCTGTTATCAAGTTTTTCTTTAAAAGGTTCAATTACCTATTACGGTTCTGAAATATTAAGGGTTCTAAGCGGTTCCTTTTCTGGCTCCGATTCTGGCTCCGATTCTGACTCCAATTCCAGTTTGGGTCTCTGGTAGGAACAAGCTGACTCTTGCCATGCAAATAAGACTGTTCCACTTGCAAATGGCATATTTTATCTATCATCTCCCAGCGGTCAATTTCTGATTCTGATTTCCGATTCCATAGCTGCTTTGGAAGGAAGACGAAACTAGAAAATGTGTTGCCTCACCGTGATATAACCCGGGACCACCCGTTTGCCGGTCGATGCTCTCCCGCTAAACTTTTTGGTGGGATAGGCGACCTCTAAAGAACAGGCTGAGCAACTCATTATCCAATGATTATTTGCAACGCATGTTTGGCGCAAGGTCAACTCGAGCCTTGCTGACAGAATCGTCTGCATCTTATCCCATCCGAAATCCCGGTTTGCTGATTAAAACAGTAAGCGATGGATGGATGGATGGATGGATGGATGGATGAATGGATGGATGGAACGACAGGCTGGAAAATGTGCTGTTCAACCGGGATACGAAAACGCACTATATGTGCCATAATGTTCCACCTTAGAAGTTATTCTACCGGAAAAGCTGCGCAAATGTACTATGACTTTAGGCATAATATAAATATGTTCTTGTTATTAGGTCTAAAATATGAAAACACAGATTTAACTTCAACTGTGCCAGACGGGGCTAGATTTTTTCGAAGGGCATATTGATGCATCTCTTACCGGTAGAAGTACATACACCATGCACCAGAGAAGAATATTTGCTCAATGGCATATTATATGTCCTTTGGGCATATTTTCCTCCGATGAAAGAACCTACACTACGCCCCACAGGCGTATTTTTGCCCGAAGGGTATATTTATGCACTCCAGGCATATTTTTCACCGGAAAAAGAACATACACTATGCCCTTCGGATGTATTTTAGCCCGAAGGGCATATTTATGCCCTTTGGGCATATTTATGCCCTATGGGCATATGGCCGTGCCCTAAGGGCACCAAGTGAGGGAGCGGAGCTCCCTCCCTTGTTAGGCTAAAGTTAGCACATCGTATCGAAAATAAACAACAAAAATCTGAATGCTCGGTCGTTTGCGAGCTTGATCTTTAAGTGCGTTGAAAACGATTGGATTCACAAGCCACGTTGCGTGGCCAGGGGTCGGTGCAGAGGTTCACGCGGGAACTTCCTACACCAACAATTATTAATGTACAAATCTGGAAAAAAAACCATAGACCGAGAAAGAATCAATTGATGTCGGATGGTAGTTTTTAATACAAGTTATGGTATACTTTTTCCATACGAGCCACGTAAAAAAGCCGTAAAAATGGTATTTTAGGCACTTTTTGAAAATGCACACCTCTGTCATTTTTGAGAATATAATAACCTAACACATCATCCGACATCCAACAACCTTTCAACTACAAATGTATTTTTTTTCCAAAACTCTGTGTTAGTATTTGTGGCCAGGAGAAGTTCCCGCGTGAACCTCCGCGTACGACGAAAACACAAGCGGTTCGTTTCCTATTAAGGATTCCAATAATTTCTTAATAATACTAAGTCACCGTTTATTTCCTGATATATTGCACAATTAAAACTTCAATGTGCGAAAGAGAAGAAGTTTTGATGCACTTCTAACCGGACGTCTGGCAACACTGCGTAATGACAAAAATTAGCTGGGGCTGGCTGGGCCGAGGATGCTGATCGCGGGTATTCCCAACGCATTTCGCTATGAAATATGAATCAATTTATTTTTGAGATCTAACTGCAGTCGATTCACAAAAGTATTTTTGATAGGTAAGGGAAATAGAAAAGGGATTTAGTAAGAAAGGTTATTATTATGTAAATTGGGTAATATGAAATAAGAAAAAAATCGATTTGGTTCTGTTTCACAACATCTCATTTTATACTTTTATTAAGAAAATTTGCAATTTTACTGACAATATTTCTGCATTTGGTAACGCGAGGGCGGACATTACAATTTTCTGAAAATAATAAATACTGTGCATCCTCTCCTCCTCTGGAGTAAACATTCTGAATTTCTTCCAAATTCAAATTTTCTGAAGCTATCTTGCCAATCATTACGGCCGAGATATGGCCATTGAAAATTGACAATGTCAATGCTACCTGTTTTGCTGCCTCTTGTTTTTTGTTTTTTCTGATTTGTGAAACTTAAGATATACAATACTTGCTAATTCTATTTTCGAGGAACAAGCGGAACAAAATATTCCTTAATGTTAATACATCGCCCACGGCATTATGTGCATTAGCTGACCCATCGGCGGCCGCAAGCTCTCAGCGATAGCAGTTTGCTTCAAAAGTTTCAATGTGTCGATGGTTCCGTGCACAATATTGATGAAATCGCTGTACAAGCTGGCCTCCTCCATCTCCTTCAATGTAAATCTGATATCAAAATTAATGTTGTGTCCAACTAGTATCACCGGTTTTTGAAATTAAAAAAAAAATCTATGAGCCCCTTCCAAGCCTCTACTCTTGAAGAACAGAAAGCTTATTACTGTTCAAATACAGATTCCCAGGTCTCAGGTGAATTCCCGTCACTTCCGTAACTTTGTCAGGGATCTTTTTGGGCGTAGTATAACATGTATACATCTCATCGTCAGCAAGAGCAGCTATTTGAACAACCTCCGCACATGATGGCGATAAACCTGACGTCTCCAAGTCGAAATAGACGAGTTTGCATTCGTCAACTAAAGTGCCATGTAGCTCGTATTCTGGCTCTGGCTCCGTCACATAACTAGTTGAGACGAGCATATCCATCCCTGACTGATAGGAAACTCCTTCGCGTACTTCTTGCCGTTGAGTTGAGTTCTTCATTTTCCCCTTCAGAAAAAGACGCCTCCTCTTTGACGAAGTACTACGTTGCCGGTCGCGAATAAGCTTTCTCTTCAAATCTTTATTTATCTTTATTTTTGGCGATAGGATTTGGTGCGCCTGCCGGGTGACAAGTCAATTTCACTGCTCACAGAAACTATATATTCAGTCCCAATGTTAACTTGGCTGACCGCTGCAGCTACCCGGAAGTCATTCGACTCACTGCCACTATAGAATTTTGCCTTAGGGTTCTTTTTGGCAATGGCCGAATTCAACGCCTCATTCGGCTGGGTTGAAGCGCAGGGACAATTTTTTTGGCGTTGTCTGGGTGTGCAAAGCGCTCAAAGACGACGAAACAACAACGAAAACGACATTCTCCCCGCAAGTAAAAAGCTCGCCATTTCGGTTTAAAAAATATTGTTTTCAAAAATGGCGAACGGATTGCTGCATCTTGAGCTGCTAGCAGCTTCAGAAGACGCTGAATAAGCAGTATTTGCCATGGAAGATCAATTTCACATTGCGGGCGATCCTTTTCTTATCCGTGATGATAAATTCATTAAAATATTTCGCCTTAACAAGGATTTAACAAGGAATTTGATCGATGAGTTGTCTGAATTCATGGTGCTTCCAACTCGCTCGTCCGCTCTGTCGATTGAGAAACGAGTAAGTTACATATCTCTTTATACGAACTAATGCCAAGACAAAGAATTTTCCTCGCCTACTTTATCCTAATTTCTATTTTGATAATATTAGGTACTTTGTGCACTCCGCTTCTTTGCAATTGGAGGGTACCAAACGGGTGTGGGTTACAATCGTCTCCTCGCCGTCAGCCAGAAGTCGGTGAGCCGAGCCATTACTGAAGTGACAGCAGCCCTCAACCAAATAATGCACCGCTGGGTAAAATTTCCTGACAACCTTGCGGACCAGTCGACGGTAATGCAAGGGTTTTACAAGGAGTTCCACTTCCCGGGAGTTCTGGGGGCCATAGATTGTACCCACATGGAAATAATCGCTCCTCCGACAGATGATTCCGAATATGCAGAATACCACTGTGTAAACAGGAAAGGAACCCATTCGGTTAATGCTCAGTTGACATGCAATGCAGACATGTTAATCCTCCACGTGAACTTCTTACCAGCACCGATTAAAATCCTTATAGGTGAAGGTGTTGTCTAACTTCCTAGAGTTAAGACGTGGATTGTACTCAATTTTAGAAACGAGTGCCTCTTGTTGATCCAACGTGAAATCTTACCTAAGATCTTGCAAGATCTTACCAAGATCTTACATAGAAACGTTAGCCAAGATCTTGTAAGATTTATGATACAAGATCTTGCAAGATCAAATTTCAAGATCTTGAGACAAGATTTTGAATGATTTTACCAATTTCTTACCAAGAAATTAGCAGAGGCTCATACCATAATACCAAGATCCTGGAAGTTCTTGTTTCAAGATCTTGCCAAGAAAAATAATAAAAATCTGTTAATGAAAAAGTGTAATAATTCCAAAAATATAACTGTAAAAATGCATATTTATTTGTTTTACAACGCACAGTACAACGGTTTGAGAGCACCCGAACAGATTTCTAGGATTAAAATAACTAGCAATAGCAATTATCGATTGATGCTAAAAAAAATGTGGGTGCATGTTGCATAAAAATGGTTGCAATATAGATTTCACTCGATATGAAACTGTTTTTAACGTGCTGCAGGTGTTGATGCTTAATAATATCAGATATGATGTGTTACTGAAAGCGCCGTACGACTCACGTGTTGCTCAAGTAAGAAGAACGTAATTTGAACCTTCACAGAATCAGGCAAAAAATGTTCGCCTTTATATCTCCCACGTTTGGGTGAAAACTAGTAAATAGCAACTTTAGTTCCAGAGACATTAAGACTGAGATGGTACTTAATTGGCTCACTTATGAGGCACACGCACTGTCTAATCAGATAAGGTACCCCTACCAATTTAATTCAAAATGTCACGTTGATGAACTTATTGACGGAGAATATACTAATGCCGCACTCGAGTAGGTAGCAATTATTCTGGGTGAAACTGAAAAACCGGTAAAAGTTATCTGTAAAAGTTTGTTGATATAATGAATTCTAGATACTGGTTGCCAGCGTTTGTCAAATTCTACGGAGCTTCTCACTAGGTGGCTGTTGTAGGCGACTGTTACATGCAAAATATGTTCTTTGCCTGGAAAAAGAAAAAAAAATTACAACCAATATCTTACTGTCGGTGGTGTCACGCGTCCAGTATAGCGAACCCCCAAAACCATGCAGAATCTAAGGGGGGAGGGGGGAGCATGTTTGACTAGAAGGTTGGTGATTTCACAGGTAAAGGCATAAAACATGGACTCATAGAAACAATAGAAATTAGTTTGACACATGTGAACATGCAGTAGATTTAACGGTGTGAATGGACTAGAAGTGCAAAGAAAGAATTTTCCTAATGTGGGGAGGAACCATTGTCTTTTAATCTTATTTAAATTACGAAAGCTCGTAATTGGCTATTCATTTTATTATTATGTACACAAATTAGCCTCCCAAAAGTGTTGTCCATTCCGGGATTTGAACCCGGGTCCCCAACTTTCGCGGCTGGTGCTCTAACCGCTGAGCTAAATGGCCATTAAATTTGGGAGAAGTAATTTGCATACAGGGTGAGAATTGAATGTCCCCAGGGGGGTATGGTCCAGAGTCTACGAATACTCATAGTGGCTCTGGTACCGCGTGATGCTATACTGCAACCACATTTTACATTCAACCTCGAGTAACTCCAAATTAACGTTGGATGCGTTGAATTCTCTTTTAATCTTATTTAAATTACGAAAGCTCGTAATTGGGTATTCATTTTATTATTATGTACACAAATTATTTGTCTTTTAAAAAGACAAACCATTGTCTTTTCAGCACCTTAAAATAAAATTGTACAGATGTACACTATTAGTGACAGCCCAAAACAAAATAGCTAGGCAATTTATTATGCATTCAAATGAAGAATTAGTCATTTTTTGTGTAATGACTAGACAGTAGCAATTTAAACAAAATTTCCAATGTAATACATAATTTCCAGCAAGCATAATCATAACACAAAATTGATTCTTACTTGATTCAATGTTTTGGGCTGTCAAGGTCACTAATAGTTTCTCTGTAAAAAAATAATTTAAAGATATATTCGAACACTAAGGGTTTCCTCCAACCTTAGGCCGTTGCGGTTCTCGTAGAATACTTAAAAAGTAATCGGCGTCAGATTTGACCAGACGACTGTATTGCATAAACCCCGAAAGGATGGTCCAGGTCCAGCCCTGCTTTAGGGGTTGGCTTGGGCAAATCTTTTTTCAAATTTTAGGGCTCAGTACGAGATGCTGTGATGTTGAAAACGTAACGCCGCATCCAACGGTGAAATAACATTGGTGTCACCGGCCCGATAACAGATATATTAGGGTTTCAAAACTCAAAATTTAACATGGACGGCATAGGAAACCAGGTCAAAACCGTCATATAACCCAGGATAGCTCCAAATATAACCATAGCATTTAAACAAATTTCCATACACTTGAAAGGTATTTCTCTGATGAACACTCACAGCAAAAGAAAAACTGGGGTCACAAAACTCACTTTTATGATAACAGGATATCAAAAATGACATTGCATATTGAGGGTGACGTTTTTGGCGCTTTTTAAATATTTTTCCCATTAAAGTAGAGCAGTTATATACATGTTTTTCCAATTGAACACATTTTTTCGCACAGAATTACGTTGAAAAATTGGCGTTATCATGGATACGAAGACCAAACGCAAGAGAGACTAAGTGCCGGTTTGTCAGTGGCCCGTTCAAAAACTAACGGTCCATTAGCAAGAAAATTAAAGACTCTGGTTGGACATTGCTAAGCAAATAATTGATGAGCGTAGCGAGCGAAGCGAGCGAAGCGAAATCATCAATTTCTCTACTGCTAAAAAAAACACTTGGTGTGTGTTTGTTTTTTTGTATGTGTGTTTGCGCGCGCTCTACAGGCCAAACGCCTGCTTCGAGTGGGATGAAATTTTCAGGGTTCCTACTTTTGTTCTAAACTTAGACCCCCTGCGTTTTTCAAGAAAATCCTCCACACCCTTCACTTTCAAAGCAGATAAAAGAGCAAAATTCGACAATTGGGCATGTTTGGAAAAGTACGGAAATTTATTTTAAAGTGCGTATTTTTTTCAAATGTTCCCAATTTCGATTTGCCTTTAGAAACCATCGAAACCAAATCGAAACATCACACCAGATTTTTTCCAATAAAAACCAACCCAATAAAACCCAATAAAAACCCTTGGGCATGAGTTACATGTATGTATTAACATGCACATTGCTTTAGGACCTCAAAATTAGAATATTTCCGCTACCCTACAGCTCGGACAGAAGCAAAGAAAGGCCAGAATCGTTTACAATTTCAAGTGATCAGACTTTTCGAAAAAGAAATGGTCCGGCTTGCTGTTCCATGATTTAGGCTTTTTGCCTCAATCTTTTTATGCGCTATATTATTATACAAACCGCTACGCTCATCTTCAACGCAACACAAATTGCGTTCGCCCTAGTAAGTTAACAGACCATTAGATATTTAACGTGTCACTGAAAAACCAGGTCTAAGTCTGATTTTGGCACCCATGGTTTAAAAAAATTTAAAAACATCAGTGGGCCATTAGAATAATTGCTATCTGATCATTTTAAAAGTAAATACATGTTACTGATCCAGTGGTTGGTCCATATTTGGACCATTTACTTTGGGCTTGTTCGGTTTTCATCGGGCTCACTACGGATATGAGCATTCCATGCTCCTTCAAGCTACTCAGCTATACCGAGCTACTATCAGCCTTTCTGGGATTTTAAAGTGACAAGAGGACCCAGCATTGACTTAGGGGTCTGGGTACTTATTCACTATTTTGGCTATTCGGGCCTTTTATTGCCATTTTTAGTTCTCAGAAAAATTGTGCCCAAGATCATGTTAAAAAGATGCGGCCTCGAATCTCTGTGCATTTCCAGGACATATCATGGATAATTACAACGCCAACAAGATTACCGGTTACTTGACCAAGCAAATTGATCATTGCCAGAAATGCTACAATAGGGTGGGTTGGTGTGTGCAGTGAGGGAGGATGTAAAAGCACATGATAATCAAGATACCTAGACATATTATTGATGAGCGTAGCGAGCGAAGCGAGCGAAGCGAAATCATCAATTTCACTACTGCTAAAAAAAAAACTTGGTGTGTGTTTGTTTTTTTGTATGTGTGTTTGCGCGCGCTCTACAGGCCAAACGCCTGCTTCGAGTGGGATGAAATTTTCAGGGTGTCTACTTTTGTTCTCAACTTAGACCCCCTGCGTTTTTCAAGAAAATCCTCCACACCCTTCACTTTCAAAGCAGAAAAAAGAGCAAAATTCGACATTTGGGCATTTAGAAACCATCGAAACCAAATCGAAACATCACACCAGATTTTTCCCAATAAAAACCAACCCAATAAAACCCAATAAAAACCCTTGGGCATGAGTTACATCTATGTATTAACATGCACATTGCTTTATGACCTCAAAATGAGCATATTTCCGCTACCCTACAGCTCGGACAGAAACAAAGAAAGGCCAGAATCGCTTCAATTACTAGTGATCAGAATTTTCGAAAAAGCTATGGTCCGGCTTGCTGCTCCATGATTTAGGCTTTTTGCCTCAACCTGTTTATGCGCTAAATACAAACTGCTACGCTCATCTTCAACGCAACACAAATTGCGTTCGCCCTAGTTATCTGTTACACTCTGTCCCATGAGAGAATATTCTTTCTGCTGCAGCACTTAGGTTACTGGAATAGCTGCCATCTTGATGATGGATGGGTACAAGAAGAGATGTAAATAAGTAACAGATTGATGGTAATTACGCAATTATTGATGCGCGTAGCGAGCGAAGCGAGCGAAGCGAAATCATCAATTTCACTACTGCTAAAAAAAACACTTGGTGTGTGTTTGTTTGTTTTTTTGTATGTGTGTTTGCGCGCGCTCTACAGGCCAAACGCCTGCTTCGAGTGGGATGAAATTTTCAGGGTGTCTACTTTTGTTCTCAACTTAGACCCCCTGCGTTTTTCAAGAAAATCCTCCACACCCTTCACTTTCAAAGCAGAAAAAAGAGCAAAATTCGACAATTGGGCATGTTTGGAAAAGTACGGAAATTTATTTAAAAGTGCGTATTTTTTTCAAATGTTCCCAATTTCGATTTGCCTTTAGAAACCATCGAAACTGAATCGAAACATCACACCAGATTTTTCCCAATAAAAACCAACCCAATACAACCCAATAAAAACCCTTGGGCATGAGTTACATCTATGTATTAACATGCACAATGCTCAATGATCTCAAAATGAGCACATTTCCGCTACCCTACAGCTCGGACAGAAACAAAGAAAGGTCAGAATCGTTTACATTTTCAAGTGATCAGAATTTTTGAGAAAGCATTGGTCCGGCTTGCTGCTCCATGATTTGCATAAGCTTCTGGCCTTAATCTTTTTTGCGCTATATACAAACCGCTACGCTCATCTTCAACGCAACACAAATTGCGTTCGCCCTAGTTACCTACCTAGCAATTTTACAGCAACAACATGTGCAAAAATGCGCCACCAGCGATACAGCAAGAAGTATATTCTATTATGGCTTTTTAATGAGCGTAGCGAGCGAAGCGAGCGAAGCGAAATCATCAATTTCACTACTGCTAAAAAAAACACTTGGTGTGTGTTTGTTTGTTTGTTTGTTTGTTTGTATGTGTGTTTGCGCGCGCTCTACAGGCCAAACGCCTGCTTCGAGTGGGATGAAATTTTCAGGGTGTCTATTTTTGTTCTTAACTTAGACCCCCTGCGTTTTTTAAGAAAATCCTTCACACCCTTCACTTTCAAAGCAGAAAAAAGGGCAAAATTCGACAATTGGGCATGTTTGGAAAAGTACGGAAATTTATTTTAAAGTGCGTGTTTTTTTCAAATGTTCCCAATTTCGATTTGCCTTTATAAACCATCGAAACCAAATCGAAAAATCACACCAGATTTTTTCCAATAAAAACCAACCCTATAAAACCCAATAAAAACCCTTGGGGATGAGTTACATCTATGTATTAACATGCACATTGCTTTATGACCTCAAAATGATCATATTTCCGCTACCCTACAGCTCGGACAGAAGCAAAGAAAGGCCAGAATCGTTTAATATTTCAAGTGATCAGAATTTTTGAAAAAGCAATGGTCCGGCTTGCTACTCCATGATTTAGGCTTCTTGCCTCAATCTTTTTATGCGCTAAATACAAATCGCTACGCTCATCTTCAACGCAACACAAATTGCGTTCGCCCTAGTAAATTCTACGGACAAGGTCTAGCGAGCTTCGTAGAGAAAGAGACGTACGAAATTGTACCTGGTTTTTTTCAAAGTGAACAATAAAAGTGAACAATAAAATACACCCCCCTCCCCCCACACAAACAATGATGGTTTGGTTGCACTAACAAGAAAGTTTCCGGCACCGTTTACGCATTGTTACCATGAATCTACGAATAAACACGATAATTTTAAAGGAGTAGCCTACACTGTTACTCTTAGAGCCTCGTGTTTCGAGGTTGGTAGGTACCAGTGCTTGGAAGCTTTCTGTTTATTCTCACTTGTCGAGATGGACCAGTGTCCAGTGGTGTAGTCCAGGGTATACTCACATTTTATTTTAAAAATTTGCATGTACTCTCCTTAATTTTAAAGAAACACTCTGGTATATACTGGTGTGTACATTTATAGCTTTTTTTGCGGCTAAGTTTTGCAAATTTTCAATATCATTCACGATCTTTAAATATACCCATTCCAGACATAGTACCTATGTGCAAAATTGTGGTAAAATTGTGGTAATTGTGGCAAAAATATAAGTGCTTGTATAGAACCCAAAGAAATGTGCGCCTGTCCTATAGAGGTACACAACAGAAAATTGTCGCAGGTAAGCGCCAATCAACCATGTTTGAACATAAGGATACTATTTGAGTCTAAAGATTCAAGGTAAGTGCCAAGAAGTGACAAGATGTGGCTAGTAACACCCTCCCACCCCCCCCCCCCCCCCCCCCACGGAACCTTTTTCTTTATTGCTATTTGGGTCAAAATAAATTCTGTTGCTTGTGCTTTTCTGATATTTAATTTTAATAGTTTTAGCGTCGAGTTATCGCACATTACAATCCGGGTTAAAAATTTTAATTCAAGACCTTTCAAAACCTGATCAATTTTCATCTTTTCTGACATTAATGGTGCGACACGGTCACACAAATACAACACGTCGTAGAGATAATCCTCCACTGTTTCGGTTGGGCCTTGCTGTCTGTTATCTAGCTCAAAATTCATTTCCAGATCAGTGATCCCCTTGAAGTCATCTAGTAATTTTCTAGCAACTTCATTCCATTCCAAAAAGGTATTATTACGATTACTTTCTTGTTCTAACACAGAAAACCATTTGAGTGGCGTCCCTGATAAGTAGCACGGCAAATGGATCAATTTTTCTTCGTCTGTCATCGAAAGAGCCTTCGCTTGCCTCTCAAATTTTGCAAACCATTCAAAAACTTTATCTACTCCCTGTATAAATTTCTCAATTTTGACTTGCGACATTTCTCTCTTTCCCATTTTACCTAAATTCTGTGACGAGTTATTAAACGGTAACATTTCACAAACAGACCCACATCCTGAGGAATCGCGACACAAAAACTGAGATCCACCGGATCACTATCAGTGATTTCGCTTATCAACTCCGACAACTATGTGGTCTATTCCCAACGGGATTTTAATTTCCACGTAGGTCGGATACAAACATTATCCAGACAACATACCTGTATAAAAATGTCTGCCTACAATTTTTGTTATACCACATGCGCTACCTGAACGTTTCGCGCCAAAATGAAACCATGTTTTCCAAAACTAAATTCAAAGTTAAAAAAAAAAAATTCAAGCATTCAAAACTCCAAAACTAAAGCAACAACAAAACCAACCACAATAACAACCACAATAACAAAGGGCAAGACCGGCGCCTCCACCATTTTGTCACACCCAAAACCTATTCCGGATCTAGGGGGTCCAAAGGCTGTGAGAGGTGGTGTGATGAGATCTAATAAACGATGGCTCGCCGCATTTATTTCTGTGGTTGTTTATTTAAGCTTTGACATTTTACACGTATAAATATTAATCAGGCGGTACTCATCACTATGGATATCGAGGAGTCTCGCCTCACACTCGCGATCTCCCTCTCGCTCGGCTCCTCCTCGTCGTGCTGATGTTCGCTGCTGTTGTTGATGTTCCGTCTTCGAGGTCCGGGACTCTTCTGTCCTCATTTAGCTGAGGGCGATGCACATAGCCGACGCACATGCGGTGTTAGGGGTGCGTGGCCATGGGGCAGCTACAGTCCATCCCAGACCATAGCTGGGCTGTTCAAGACCAGCCCGAGGGGTCACCTGACACTCTCGCCCTTTGCATCGCTTTGGGGAAGGCCACTTGTACTCATGAAGGCAACGCATTTGTGACAATATCATTGGCTTTGAATTCGTTTATTGTGACGATTGCTGAATGCGTTTAAATTGAAATAACTTACCTTCATGAACATTCGTCGATTCAAGGAACAAAAGCTCGTTGACGTTCAAATACTTTGTTGCATAGATCATGTCAAATCATGTTAGGCTTATTGAAGGCACACGAGTAAGTAGGCGTAGCAGGCACATGGTGCTGTTGCGAGAATTTGTCGTAATTCCTAAAAAATTCCTTTCTTCGATCGATCAAGATCTTAGTTTTCAGTGTATACAAACAATATTTCGTGAAAAATATCAGCGAGCACAGAAAACGGAAATTGTCACACGACCGGACGCCGAGAGCTGACCGCCATTTTTAATGGCGACGGCTCGAGGCGCCATCTGTCGTATTTCAATATCAGGCGGGAACAAAAACACTAAATTATGCTAAATATTCGTATCAGTGTAGCAACATGCAGAAAGTTAATAATTGTCGAGATTCAAATAAATCAAAATAAATAGCATTAAAATTACAAAGATTACTTCGATTACACTTCAATCTCTTCGATACACGATTACTTTGTGATCGAAGGGAAATCCGACGGATGTCTTCAGATTTGAAATAAAAATTTCAGAGAATCTTGCTGTGTTCTCAACTTAGACCCTTAACGTTTTTGGAAGAGATCGGTTCAGAACTTTTTCAACACATCAATATTTACGAATTTTTCAATTTTTTCAAAAATTTGAATCTCTCTAAATGTCAAAGTTCTTAACATATCTTCACCAAAACTTATAAACGTGTCGACCTAAAAGAAATGTATTATGCCTGGAAATCTGAGGTGGGTAGGACTTTCCAAATGCTGGCCAAACGGCTGAACAGATTTCGATAAATCTTTTGATCTTATTTAAATTACGAAAGCTCGAAATTGGCTATTCATTTTATTATTATGTACACAAATTAGCCTCCCAAAAATGTTGCCCATTCCGGGATTTGAACCCGGGTCCCCAACTTTCACAGCTGGTGCTCTAACCAGCTGAGCTAAACAGGTCTGAAATTTGGGAGAAGTAATTTGCATACAGAATTGAATGTCCCCAAGGGGGTATGGTCCAGAGTCTACGAATACTCATAGTGGCTCTGGTAATTTTAGGCCTGTTCAGCTCAGCTGGTTAGAGCACCAGCCGCGAAAGTTGGGGACCCGGGTTCAAATCCCGGAATGGGCAACATTTTTGGGAGGCTAATTTGTGTACATAATAATAAAATTAATAGCCAATTACGAGCTTTCGTAATTTAAATAAGATTAAAATGAGAATTCAACGCATCCAACGTTAATTTGGAGTTACTCGAGGTTGAATGTAAAATGTGGTTGCAGTATAGCATCACGCGGTACCAGAGCCGCAAATGAGTATTCGTAGACTCTGGACCATACCCCCCTGGGGAAATTCAATTCTCACCCTGTATGCAAATTACTTCTCTCCAATTTCAGGCCAGTTTAGCTCAGCTGGTTAGAGCACCAGCCGCGAAATTTGGGGACCCGGGTTCAAATCCCGTAATGGGCAACATTTTTGGGAGGCTAATTTGTGTTCATAATAATAAAAAGATTTTAATACCCTTTTGATTTTGAACGTAGACCCTGTGCTTTTTTAAGCAACATCGACTGGACAGTTTTTTTAAACTATCAAAAGCTTTAAAAAAGTTAGTAATTAAAGAAAAATTTGTCCAAGCCGTTCTGCCAAAAGTTGTCTACATTTTTTCACGAAACTTTACAAAGTTGTGGAGCGTGATGAAACGGAGCATTTCTGAAGTTTTCAGGCTTCTAAGACTCCGTTTTCTTATTATTAACAATTTTAGAACAATTTTGTGATTTTCACGCAACGTACTCAGTCAAAATATTTTTGAAATAACATTTCCTTGACTCTTAATAACGAATTAGTGATAACACTCATCGGCCCACTGTTCTCGACGTTCTGCCCTCACTCGTTTTCCCGCTGCAAACCGCTACGCCCATCGTCAATGCATCACAAATTGCGTTGTAAAAGTGTGATTGCCAAAAATCGACCCAGCTGAGAGCCAAACTACTTTGGCTCTATACTATTTTATGCAAATTTTGAAAACAGAGCTTCACTAGATATGGTAATAAACAGCTGTGTTAGTTGGTGTGATCCGTGTTAAGGCTATTGGTGCGGTTGTTGGTGAATATTGCATGAAGCTTGAGACTTAATGAGACGTATTATTATTGGCACTTTCTGTAACTGCTATAGCTGTGATAAAACTTGGTTTGCAGAATAGGATGCTGTGGGGTGTCTTCCGTGCCCTTTCAGTGTGGGTACTATCCCAGAGTATAAAGGAGGAGCCAAGCAACGTTGGCTGACCGCGCCGAGCAATTCAAACATCCCTGCACAGGGGGATGGCAAATGCCCGCGTTTGGCAATGATCCTGAGGGGTCTTTAGGTGTAACGGGAATATTATTTCGCGATTTAAATTTATGCCAGACAAGGGTTGGAGTCCGCTGGCCGAGGGTCGAAAAGGTATGGCAGGTAGCTTTATACTCCAGGCAAGGAAGCTCAAAAAGACCCCTAACCCGGAACAAATTGCAAGAGTTTTGATTTTTAGTGTACCTTGTTCAGAAAAATTCGCTGATTACGCTGACGAAAGTCGAGAAAAAACCTCCGATGGGAAATTGCCTAAAAATAGGCTTTAATCCAAATTATGCAAATTTGTATATATTTATTTGAAATTTTTCGATTCACCAATAGAATCGTTAAGTACCAAAATTCGGTGTACAATTACGCAAGCAATTTTTACATATAAAGATATCAGGAAAATTTTGATTACTTTTCGATTAAATCGACTTTAATTAATTATGCATACGTCCAATCAAACGCTCCCAGCTCCGAAACTATACAAGATAGAGATGTCAACTTTTTACGAGGGCGTTGGTAATGAATCAAGGTATTCTACACGATAGTATGAACGAAAGTCTATGGCTCGTTTATTAATTACATGCAATCTCACTTTTTAATTAGCATTGATTTTTTGAATAAAGTACTTTTCATTAAAATATTGGTATTACACGCACAATTGATGCTAAGTAGGAATAAGTTAGCATGCCGACAGCTAAACCCTTTGTAATTGCGGTTTTTTAAATTTGATTTCCTGACAATTAAATCAATTTTAATTGAATTTGCATACGCCCAATCAAAACGCTCCCAGCTCCGAAACTATACAAGATAGCGACGTCAAATTTTTTCAAGTGTGATAGGAATGAACCAAGGTATTTTACATGAAAGTATGAACTATAGTCTATTAGAGGTTGATTATTTACAACCAATTAAACTTTAGAAATTTGCCGGTCATAAACTGCTCAGTGCTCGTATAAGGGTACGTTGCTGTAACGTTGGTGTTGGTTGAAGTTGTGACTTGTGGATAATCACTGTCACTATGTATTTACATCGATTTATGTACATCTGTTCGAGAAATGTGTGAAGGATACTTATAAATTCGTGCGACCGGAGTCTGGCTGAAGCCTGCGCGTCGACGAAGGTGTGTGTACATCGATAGTTCATCCGTGCCATTCCGTGGAATAAGTCCAGAATAGATTATATCTAACGCAATTGACCTTATATTTGCTTCAGTGGGTAAAATTATCCACGTAATCGAACCAAATTTGTAAGATATGTGAATTTAATAATATTGTCCCTTGCAATTCATAAAAGAAACATACACCTTCGGCCAAAAAGGAGCAAGTATATTTGTCAATCAGGCAGCAAACATCGAGGAAATAATAGGTGTGTGTAAAAGGTGTGTGACACATCTCAGTCATCTCATGAGTATTATCTGACATCTCGTCTGACTTATATAGTTTTATGAACAAGAACGCTTTTTAAACAAAGGTTAAAAAATAAATTCCGCATGCTTTTTATTTCAGTACAAGAATTTTTTAAATATAAAAGAATTCTCAAAATATATAGTTGTGAGTAAAATATTTTGACTTGTCTGATGCCATACTGTAAATGGTATAACGATGAAATTAAATACATTGAATTCATATGAATAACGTACTGGGACCACGATTAAATTTACGGTTTCACGGTTTCACGCTTACATGTATGTTATAATAAGCTTTTCTCAGTACTCGGAATTTCTCATCGTCATCGTTGTCGTATTTTGGAGTGATGGAAATCCTGCAAAATGGCATGCGCTGTTTCCACCAGCGTGACAATTGTTTTCTTATTTAAATGATTGTAGGAGAGATCTGGAATACTTCTGGAACATCTTGGCGAAAGAATTATAATATCTGGCAAAGATTGGAAGGATTACCACCTAGATGTTTGCTGCCTGATTGACACTGCTTCTTTTTGACCGAGTGACGGATTTTTGTAAGTTGCAGAGGACGACGAAGTTATCAAAGTTCTTACAAGTTTGGTTCGATTACATGGATTAAATTTACCGAAGCAAATAGAAGATCGATATCATACACGGAATGGTACAAATTAATAGAATCGATGCACACCTAACTTCGATGACGCGTTGTCTGCAGCCAGAATCCGGCCGCACGAATTTTTATTACTCGCACATAATATGCATATAAATATATGGTGAAAATTAGTATTTCCAACTTCCACCTACCCTAATACGAGCACTGGTGATTGTATGCGAATATGCAACTGTAGGCAATGGTATTGTTTGTTAAGCATTCCCAGTATCCCCGCATTTGTATTTTAGAATTCACTTGAAGTAAGCCGAAATAAAGTAACGCCGACCTAACAAAAAATTAACGCCGGCTCCATCTGCTACTCTCAAAGATAAAATTAAAAGTTTTGGGTAATATTGCTTAGAAGCCGCACATTGTTCTCGGGTAAGACCAGACGTGTCGACATGTAAAATGAGTATAACGACGTGTGGACCGGATGTCAATTTACGATTAGCGGCAACCTGATCGAAAGTGGGCCTCAACTATTTTTGCGCTCCGTTCTAATAGCGTGTCATATGTTTGACATTGACATGTTAAGGGAAGAAATTTTTTACAACCATCGAACTTACTACGGACTTCAGTATTTTTTTCTAATTTATAGTTATAACGATGTACCTACTTCAAACAAGTGTGGTCAAAGTTTATGAAAGGAAAATAGAAAAGCTTAATAGATTGCAATTAATCAATCTGTCGTAGACTATTTTTCATACTTTCGAGTGAAATACCTTGGTTCATAGGTACCTTGGTCCATTACCCTCGAAAAATGTTGACATCGTTACTTTGTATACATGTAGTTTGATTGGCGACGTATGCAAATTCAATTAAAGTCAGTTTAATTGTAACGAAATCATAATAAGAAACCGCAATTTCAAGGGGTGTTACTTAATACAGCTGTGAGCATGCAAACTTATTCATACTACGCACCAATTGTTTATTTACTACCTATATTTTATTCTAATGAAAAGTACTGTGCTCGAAAAATCATTGTTATTTTAAAAGTTGGATTTCATGTAATTAATAAACCAGCGATAGACTTTCGTTCATACTCTCGTGTTATGCACCTTCATTCATTTGCGTCACTCTCGTAAAAAATTGACAGTATTATCTTGTGTTGTTTCGGAGCTGGGAGCGTTTTGATTGGACGTATGCAAATTCAATTGAAATTGATTTAATTGTCAGGTAATCAAATTTAAAAAACCGCAATTACAAAGGGTTTAGCTGTCTGCATGCTAACTAATTCCTACTAGCATCAATTGTGCGTGTAATACCAATATTTTAATGAAAAGTACTTTATTAAAAAAATCAATTCTAATTAAAAAGTTTGATTGCATGTAATTAATAAACGAGCCATAGACTTTCGTTCATACTATCGTGTAGAGTACCTTGATTCATTACCAGCTGGGAGCGTTTGATTGGACGTATGCATAATTAATTAAAGTCGATTTAATCGAAAAGTAACCAAAATTTTCCTGATATCTTTATATGTAAAAATAGCTTGCGTAATTGTACATCGAATTTTGGTACTTAACGATTCTATTGGTGAATCAAAAAATTTCAAATAAATAAATAAAAATTTGCATAATTTGGATTAAAGCCTATTTTTAGGCAATTTCCCATCGGAGTTTTTTTCTCGACTTTCTTGAGCGTTATCAGCGAATTTTTCTGAACAAGGTACACTAAAAATCAAAACTCTTGCAATTTGTTCCGGGTCAAATGCTTACTTGCCTGGTCTATTAGGTGTTACGCGATTAGGCGTTACGAGCATGGACCGCTGGAAAAGGGTTTCGGCGCTTGATGCTTCGGCGATCGAGGCCGGCACCATCGCCTCGGAAGGATTATTTTTTATCGCTTTATTTCAAAACATCTCACGTTACTAAAAAAAACCTACAAAATCAGAAAATGTAGCATTTTATTGACATGATTGGATTCGTGACATCATGCAGATCGCGAATCATTTTGAATCGAAGTGGTCGGGCGAAAATTGCGGATATTAGATCGATCAAGTTTGCAGTTTCCTACACTCGAGAGACCTCACTAAATGTCAACGTTAACGTTATGTCAATGTCAATGTCAACGTCTACGTTAAAAGAGCTACTTTGCTAAAATTCCGTTTAACAGCTGTGAATTTCAACTCATGTAACACAGATAGTGATAAACAATAATCTGGTGCAGTGTCGACACGTGCCAATGCTTGCACGCCATGTAATTGGCCAAAACCGTCAATGAGTGCCACACCCTAACTCTAGGGCGCGTGTTTAACAGGACGAGAGTGAATTACCACGAAATCATTGTTGTGAGAGTACATGGACCATGTGGAAGATATACTAAAACATCTCATCTCCCACTGTAAGTGTAAAAAACAATTATGAACAGCAGTGCAATTTGCACGCAGTGATAACATCCCATGCCATTGTCATATCTTGTCGCTACATATTATACAAGAATATACAAGAATACAACCCGCGATGCCAGGCCCACCCGGGCATCAGGCGTCAAGCGACCCTGAGTCACCCCGATACCCCACACGTCTCCAAGCCGGCCGCGCCCCTGAGGGCTCTGGTCTCGAATGCCGACCGCAGGCGACGACGACGCCGCCAGCCCCGCCAGAGCTGACAGACGACCAGGCCTTTCCCCCGATAGCGCCACCTCGCCACAGCACAAAAAACGTAGCCGCAAAACGCGGCAAGCCCATCGGTGCAGAGGCGCCGGGTACGGTTAGCGCTGCACTCCACGCCGTCACCGAGGGAAGCCCCAATTACTATCAATCAGGGCCATTTACCCTCGTGACGAAAAAACGGCGAGGCCAAAAAGAACTTTCCTCGTCCGAAGACGAGTCACCGACGAATGAGCCGCGCAAAAAGAAGCGCACGGCTACCCAGATTGTGCCCACACCGACGCACAACAAATACCACGTCCTTTCAGATCGCGAAAGCGACATGGATACGGACTCTGCGCCCGACGCCGACACACAGGTCGGTGAACAAATCCACCCCGCGCAATCAGGATGCGCAAAAAGAACAGCAAAAACAACCAAAAATCCCGCCGGTGTGCATCAAAAACTTTTCCACGCACAAAGCTTTGACAACATATGTCAGCCATGTCGCGTGCGATTTCACTGATTTCGTCGCGAATTCTCCGAAGTGCAACTTACATCCATTGCAAACATCGTCAAATGACGACAAACCTCGAGGCCGATGGCCACGAATACTACACATTCTCAGAAGCTCGCCCAAAGACCCAGCGATTCGTAATCAGGGGCTGTCCGGTGAACGTGGACACCCAGATATCCTCGACGAGCTGTCTGAGCTCGGCATCCCGTCGAGGAGCGTCACACAGCTGCGTCGCCACACCGACGCTAAACTGACACCGGCCGGCGATCCTCGGAGAACCTCTGCCTCTGTTCGCCGTTGCGCTGCACGCTCGCGCACCAGGTACCGCTCCAGTTGACCTGACTAAAATCACGCGTTTGCAGAACTGCGTGGTCTCTCTCGAAGCCCCCCGAAACGTGAAGCAACAAATCCATAGTGCTTCCGGTGCCAAACCACCGGACACATTGAAGAGTTCTGCTAACGCCAACCTCGTTGCGTAAGCTGCGGCCAAAACCACATGTCCGCCGACTGCGGTGTCCCGATGACGCAACCAGCCACGTGCGCCAACTGCCAGGGACAGCACCCGGCAAATTATCGCGGGTGCACCTATCTCAAAAACGCGGAGGCGCGCCGCCACCGAGCACCCGGAGCTGCGCAGACCACCACGCGCAGACCCAACGTGATGCCGCAGCGAGCCGCAGCGAAACCTGTGAGTACCAGCCCCAGCTTCGCGCAGGCCGCCTCAGGCCAAGCCGCCGACACTTCAACCAGTCCCCCCGCTCAAGACGGCGCTGCGCAGACGACTCAGAGCAGATCCCATCAGCCCGATATACACAGCTTTGCAAGCTTGCTATCGTCGTATGATTGGCGCAATATGCTCATCTCCTTGGCAAAGATGGTTGCCAACCTCAACCTCCACCCCGCACTGACTGCGCTGGCACACCTTGTGCCGACCTTCCTTGCCGGCCCTGACACCTGCAATGTGTAAACCCCCCCCCCCCCCCCCAACAAGCACCCTCGTGACGTGGAACAGAAATGGAGTCCTCCTCCACAAAATAACAGAATTGACGCACTTTCTCGACGTGCACCATGTCTGCTGTGCGCTGTTAACAGAGACGCACCTCACGCCGAGCCGACGATGGGACGTGGCTAACTTTTATGTAGACCGGAGCGGCCGCGACCGGCCTGCGCGTTGGAGGAAGCACAGCCGTGCTTGTGCGCAGACTCGTACGTCACGAACAACTGCGCCTACCCGCACTGCGTAGCATCGAGGCGACCGGCGTGTTAGTGAACACTCCTGCCGGTCCGCTGCGCCTCATCGCCGCATACTGCCCACCACGGACACGACTCATCGTCGCCGACGTGGATGCGCTGTTGGACTCACCGCTCCCCACCATCGTGGCCGGCGATCTCAACGCTATGCACACTGCGTGGAATTCGCGGGTCTGTAATGAAAAGGGCCGCGTCCTGATCCGACACTCCCTGGCAGCCGACTTCAGTGGCTGGTCCGCGCGACCCCACACGCTATCATCATACCGGTGTCGGTGACGTCCTAGACATCGCCCTCCTCAAAAACATGGGCCACTCGATCGAGCTAGAATCACTGGCAGAACTTACCTCAGACCACAACCCGGTAATCATTAAGGTCGGGGACGAGGTCGCCACCGAGCCGGCCTCGAGCAGACCAAACTACCGACTGGCAGACTGGACCCAGTATCGAGCTAGCCTACAAGCCACAGTCACCATGACGCCGATCATCACGCCGGATGAACTTGACGAGGCCACTGCCCAACTCACCGAGTCCATCCAGTCAGCGATCCTTGCAGCCGTCCCCATCTCCACCCAGAAACGCGCTCGATGTACGATATCCCACCGGGATTGATGGAGGCTGTCCGTTTGAAAAACAGGGCCCGTCGCCTGTGGCAACAACATCGCACTGCAGACTTAACAGCAGACTACAACAGGAAGACGCGACTACTCCAGGAACAACTTGCACAACACCGGGAAACCCGTTGGGATGAAACGGTGGGAGAACTCAACGAGGAAGACGGTAGCACGTGGCGCATGACCAGGGGCCCGACCTAATAACAAGTTTGGTTGCCCCGTGTTACGACGGTGTTATGACAGTAGCACCGGGCAACCGTGGCCCCACCATAGCCTCGACTCGAAACACCGACCTAATATCACGCGGCTAGGTAGGGGCTACGATAGCCGTGGATACAGTCACTCTGCCTTTTGTGACGTAGTGCGTGATTGGTCAATTTAAAAAAAAACGGTCGAGATGCGTTGTGATTGGCCAAGCGTCTCTGACGTTAAAAACGAGATAAAAACACACTTCAAATCATGGCGGAAAAACGTAGCAAGAAGCCAGATTTTTCTCAAGCTGAAAAAGAAGTTTTAGTGGAGAAAGTGAAGTTTTATTGGAAGATTTTAAACGGGAGCTTCAGCCCAAACTTGACCAAAGAAAATAAAGAAAACTGCTGGACAATCAAAGCTGCTGAGGTCAACGCAGTTTCGAAAACGAAACGCAGCATCAATGATGTACGTGCCGATTTACTTGGGTATAACATTTGTAATATTACATAATTATTAGTGGATTTGAATTGAAAAATATTTCTTCTAGCTGAAGAACAAATGGAAGCATCTCAAAAGTGCTGCCAAGGCCGCAAAAGCAGCGTTAAATCGAGAAAGAAACAAGACCGGAGGGGGACCCATGGCCGACATCTCCATTTCGGCATTGGATGAGCTGATTATTTCTTTCATCCCTCCGGAATCAGTCGATGGCATTAAAAATGGTCGCGATTTGAATGCTGGTAAGTAAATATGGCATAGGAATCTAAAATATATTGATACAGTTACGATATTTCACTAACTATACCGTTTCAATATCATTGAAATAGAGCAGCGAGCCAATCAGAAAAAAAAGGATGACCACCCGGCAACGATAACATCTTGCCAGGCCACAGCGCCAAGAGCAGCCTACCAAATGAATTTTGGAGCTGAAACCACAGGTAATCGAAAAAATTTTCTAAACCAATACGACACACTTACTTTGATCGAAAAAGTAAGTGGTACTAATGTATCGCAGGCTTTTGTAGAAGCGTAGTACTTAACTCACCATCTTTTCAATTTTATTTACATAGATATGCTGCACAAGAGAAAACTTACCAACCAACCGGCAACGATAACATCTTGCCAGGCCACAGCGCCAAGAGCAGCCTACCAAATGAATTTTGGAGCTGGACCCACAGGTATTTAAACAAAACTTGGTACCTACAATATTTTGATGTTCAAGCTAATTATTATTAAAATTAATAAATTTGTATGGGTACTCATCATCAATCTCAGATAATGAGCCTAGCTGTCATCTTTTAAAATTACAAAACATAAATACAGATCACTCCCAACTGCAACCAAGCCACTTTTCCTCCCTCAGCTGGTACTATACTTACCTACTTACGTTTTATATAGGTACTTTTATAAAAACTTGTATATCTTTGTAGATAGGTGCTTGTATTGTTGACGATAAATAGATAACATGATACTTTTGACCTCGGCAGACATCTCGGATGAAGAAGATAACTTCGTACAGCTTCCAGAAACAAATGTGCCCGAGCACCATCAACAAGCTAGCACAAATTTGATTTTAGAATGTAAATTTATATAGAAAATGAAAATAATTAAATTTTTAAAAATTGGTAAGAACTATGTTTATTAATGCTGGGCATTTAAATGTGATACTTTTTTCCTCTGCAGACGATTCGGAAAAAGAATCTTCTGAACAAAACCCTGATCAGAGGCCGTGTCCCCAGCCCACACCCAAACTTCGCCCAGAACCCCAACCCGGAGCTAGTTCCCGTCCCCGTCCACGGATTCGTCCACAACCATACCGGACATCACAGTCAGGAATCCGACAGCGGGGGACACAGTTCCAGCGCGACGTCGTGGCCGGTGGAGTAGCACAAGTCACTGCGTTGAACACCATCAACGGAACTCTGCAGCAACTAATGGCAAGCCAGGAACACCAATGTGACCGTCTTGACGGTATGCAGGCTGCATTAGAAGGGATTAACGAGACACTGCAATCCCTTTTGGAATACTTGAAATCACAGAACCAAATGTAGTTCTGAAAAGGTACCTAGTACCTTGTTTAAAAAATCACATAGGAAAAGAAGTTAAATTACTTTTTTCGTTTTTTCTCATCTGATAAATATCTGATAAGCTCTTTAAATTCAATTGATTTTATCAATTACCAAGAAGATCAGCTATTCGATACCTGAAACACAAACTGTAAATAAAAAACTAAAAAACTTTATTTGATGGTTTTATAAAGTTATTGTGATTGCTTTAACAGCACGCTCTTTTGGATAATTTGGTGGTTCTGAAAAGAACCATTCAGAAGGACGACCATTGTAGATTCAGTGACATCGGGTACATTTAAATATTACTGATTTTGATCTTGGATTGTGGTTACAGCATTTTTTGGAAGATATTTGTTGCAAAAAAAACTCAATGGGCTATGATGGAGCTGGTGTTACAAGTTATGGTATGATTGGAAGAATCTTATCAACTTAAAGAACTACATTTAACCATTGTTCTACTTGTCAAATACAATTCATTGGTGGAACAAGGCTATTGGGTGAAGTCGTCCTCAACAAGACGGTCTCGGATAGCTAGAGCACGAGCACGCAAAGCACCGCGAGCATTTCCCTGGGCTGCATCGGCTGCAACATCACGTGGGTAGTTCAAATCTGCAACTGGGATCATTTCCAGATCCTCCGCCACAACATTCCTCCTCACACAGATGTTATGCAGCACACAGCACGCCACAGTAATGTCACAGACTTTGTCGACACGATACAGCATCTCTCCGCCCGACTTGGCGAGTACTCTCCATCTGCTTTTGAGAATGCCATTGACATTTTCAATGAGACTACGTACCGGCCCAATAGCTGCGTTGAATCGACGCTGGGGTTCAGTGGCAGGGTTGCGGTACTTAGTGAGAAGCCATGGTTCAAGCGGATAGCCAGTATCTCCTAAGAGCCAGCCATCTATTTCAATCATGGTTTCTCGCATACCACAGTTATTCCAGATAAAACTGTCATGAACACTTCCCGGCCACCTTGCCACTACGTCGGTAATCTCCAACCTTTCATTGCACACAAGTTGGACGTTGATTGAGTGTAGTCCTTTCCTGTCAATATACTGCCCTTCTTCAGCTTTTAAGGGCTGAAACTGAACATGAGTGCAATCAATTACACCAACAACATTGCGGATACCTCCCCTGCGATAAAAGTCTTGTTTGGTCGCATTCAATTCGGCCACAGTAGACGGAAACTTTATGTGGTCTCCTGCAATCCGATTTAGTGCAAGAACTACACGACGAATAATATCGCTAGTAGCGGTTTGTGAAACACCATACAAACCACCCACAGTCCATTGAAAGGAGCCACTAGCCAAAAATGACAGCGTCAACATAAGTTGAGTGTCAGCAGGCACAGCGAAGTTCCTCTCGTTTTGACGCAACAAATCATCAACCAAAAGCCCCAAAACGTAATTGAAAGTGTCTCTATCAAGTCTTGTCCACTTACGGAGATCAGAATCAGTGATATCAGTAACACGCTTGTACTTTTTTTCGCCTTCTTCTTCGAGGTAAGCAGCGACAGCACCTAAATAGTACGCCATCTTGCAATTGGGAATGGCCGTAGCCGGCTCGTAATACTGCTCAATACCAGTGTTACCAATGGGGCCACGGTGGCACCAACAAAACACCGTCGTGCGCGAATTTCAAATGTCGTAGGTCGGTGCTAGGCCGTGGCCGGTGCGTCGCTAGGGGCAACGGCATAACACGACGGTAGCACCGCCATAACACCGCCATTTGGCGATATTAGGTCGGGCCCCAGGAAACTACTGAACAAGCCAACGCCGAGCCCACCGATCCAGGGGCGCTTCCACCTGGCAGTCACTCCATCGGACAAGGCATCCGTCCTGGCAGACGCACTAGCTGAGCAATTCACGCCCAATCCACCCAACTGCTACTCGGCAGACACGGAGAAGCACGTCTCAGAGTTCCTTGCTGCGCAATCATCTACAGAAAGCACCATTCTTCCAGTCGCTTTGAACGAGCTAGCAAATATAGTAGCCACCCTGCCAACCAGAAAGGCCCCCGGTGCCGACGGCATCACCAACCAGGCCATAGTCGAACTCAGTGACTCTGCTGCCGCACGACTCGTCGACATCATCAATGCAACGCTCCGACTACGATATTTTCCGACCCCGTGGAAAATAGCCAAAGTGATTGTTTTCCCTAAGCCAGGCAAACCGCTCCGCGATCCATCCAGCTATCGCCCGATCTCCTTACTCTCCTGCTTATCTAAACTCTGCGAAAAAAACGATCCTATCACGACTCCAGCGCCAAGTCGACGTGGAAGATTTACTGATCCCCCACCAGTTTGGCTTTCGGGCAAATCATTCAACTAATCACCAACTACTTCGTGTTACCGAGGCAATCCGCCTTGGGTTTGACCGCTGACCAGAGTCCGTAAGCCTCGATGTTGCAAAGGCGTTCGATCGAGTATGGCACGAGGGCCTCATTGAGAAGCTTATCGCCCTCAACATCGACCATAGCCTCGTCACCCTGATCGCCAGCTACCTAAGAGACAGACGCTTCTTTGTCTATCACAAGGACGCCTCCTCCGCGCTCCAGCCGATCTCCGCAGGGGTCCCATAAGGCGGCCTGCTCAGCCCACTACTATACAGCCTCTACACGAATGACATCCCGACGGAGCTCCCCGGCTCGCAACTTGCACTCTACGCAGATGACGCCGCCGTTATCAGCACGGCCACGACAGGCCTGTCCTTACAAACGCAACTGCAAACTGCACTAGGTAAGCTCCATCGCTATTTTCTGCGAGCCCGCATTGAAGTGAACGCAACGAAGACCACAGCGACGTTATTCACTCGCCGTCGCCTCTACCACCAACCAGTGATTGCCATGGGGGACACGACCATCGGGTGGATGCCTTCCTGCAAGTACTTAGGTGTTACGCTTGACGCTAAGCTGACATTTAAGGAACACATCGCCAAGACGAGCGCGCGCGCGGTGCAGAAACTGGCTGCGCTGCGGCCCCTCATGCAAAGCAAAGCGATGTCAGTCGCCGCCAAGACTCGGCTATACACTTCCATCGTCCGACCGACGCTGACCTACGGCAGCCCGGTGTGGGTGCACTGCGCCAGCTGCCATCTACAACGGCTGCAGAAGGTCCAGAACAGCGCGCTGCGCCGAGCCCTGCGTCTGCCGATGGTCACCCGTACGGCCGACGTGCACCGGCAAACCGGCGTCCCCCTACTCCACGACTTCGTGACCGACATCAACACCAAGTTCTTCGGGTCCTTAGTGAGCCACCCCAACCCGTTAGTGCCAGTGTTTGTGGACTGAACAGCCCATGCACGATGTCCCCATGCGAGTGATTGTAATTTTTCAATTTGCATGCGACAGTTCTACCTTGTGTAACAACTATACGATGATCAGAAAAGTGAAGACATTATATTTCTAGATAGAATTAGATAGCCACTAAGGCATAAACAATTTTTACGCCATAGGCAACACCAGACTATTCGATAGACAACTATATATCCTACACTCGATGTCTGGTCGTTACAAAATCTGTCACTAAGCCGCTTATCGCCTGGCATATGTTGATATTATGCTACATTCCCAGAAATAATTCCTAGTTGTCAATATGAAAAACAATTGATTTCTATATGTCGATTATTGTGAATATTCCATTGTAAGGACGTGCTCATGCGATAGTCAATTCCCTTTGAAACGAAGTTTTTACGTGAATTTTGAGGGATACGGAACTTTTTTTAACCCATAGAGCTAAAAATACGTTCAGATAAAATTTAAAAAAAACGAGATTGTAAGTAGGCAATAGGTTCTTATAACAATAACGTGGTTCACGAAGCAATACTGTCTGAGCCTCAACGCTCTCAACAAAAACCTACGATTAGAAATTAGCACTTTCCGTGTAACTTGATAGCAGGGTGCTAACTGTTAATTATTATAAACAGTGCACACTGTCCAGCTAGACCTCATACTGGTTCTTGAACTGTGTTATTTGGCATTTGGCAACACAACTCATTTGATCATGAGGATATTTTTGTGTTTGAGTGTGTGTTAATCGGTGAGGGGCGGGGGGCGGGGGTGACATTACTCTGAACGCAAAATGAAAATTGAGAGCAGTCAGTCACATGGACTAGAGCGGATTTCGCATGATGAATGTGTGACTCGAGTATTTTCTTTCGGCAAGAGAAAAGTTTTTATAATAAGTGTTGTGGGAAATGGATGTAAGTTGACATGTAATTGTATGAATTTCACCGCATCGATTTTCTCACGCATTTTTTTTTTAAGTGTGAATATATAATATATGTATTTTTGGCAGTTGATAAGATTTTCACTGCATGCTTTATGATATCTCTCCGAACTAACGTAAAGTGAAACTTTTGAAAACTTCACTCGCATAACTCGCAGTAAACAGAGGCAACACAGTCATTTGATGATTAAATGTAAGTAGGCAACTACCTGATAGATTCTCTCTCGCCACAGAAAACCATACGTGTAGTGGTAAAACAAAAATTATATTACTTGATTAACAGATACAAATGATCTTTTCTAGTAAGGTATTATTTGAGAGCGGTGTATCTGTTGCGTCAAAAATCATATCGCTTCAATCCAAATATTGGAAAGTTTTGCACGAGCAGAGTCTCGCTCGCGTGCGTGAAGATATTATTCATTATTTTCAAGACGAAATTTCCGCTTCAAAATCAGTTGCGACATTTACGGTAAACGTCATGTTATCCGAATAACCGACCATATACAGATTGCAGTTTTGGACATTCCAAATCTCAATTTGTCCTGGTAAGGCAATTCAGAGTAGAATTAATCTGACTTTTTCTCACTCTAACTTGCAAAAAAAAATACTATAGAAAGCTCAGATTTTACACTGTGATTTAGATATATATAAAATCAAGGAAGGTATTGCATAAATTGTAATCGTGAAGCTCCAAAGCGCGATACTGTTGCTGGACCTCTAAAGTCCGAGTGCGGTCGCTTCGCGTTTGCCGGGAGGACGACTCATGTGCCGGGATCGGGGATATGCGAGGTGCGGCGATGCTAAATAAGTTGAGAATCATTCACAACGCTCAGAAAGCGAAACACTTTGCATATCACGATGTTTATAAATCTAACTTCCGTCACCGCAAAAAACTTAAAATATAAACTCGGGGATTATAAGATAACGCTGCGCGCAGACTAGTACTTCTGTTCGCGCAGCACCAAGGTCGCACTCGACACCTCGCTACAGAGACGATTTCAAGCCTGTCGCTATGCAATCCTCGTGCATCTGACCTGCTGGCGGCTTAAACATTTTTATTCGTGCAAAGGTTTCCACGGCGGAGCCCAGTTTTTATACCAATTGTCCGATCAAGATGAGACACACGTTTTCGGAATCTACGAGCTTCAGGCATTATGCCCTGGGGTTTTAAATTTCAAAATGTGTATTATTTTTCTGCTGACAGTTAGTTAAAAACACTCAATATCTGTCACATTTTTTTTGAGTTTTCAAAAATCGATTTCTCAGCTCATATCATAAAATATGATAATGGCTCATGGCAGGGCATGATAAGACAGTTACTCTGCGCAACTAAAAAAAAAATCCCGCGACTTTCTATCTATATTATTATTTATTTTGTGCTCAGCCTATAGGTTCACTCTTTTTTTGGGTTGCCAGAAAAATTTGCTGCACAAAATTACCAAATATATTTTTTCGTACTTTTCTTATGATATCATGGTCACAACGAAACTATTTCCCTAAAATAATTGGTAAAAACAATGAGAACTGCCTGGTAAAACATGTGGGTTTGAGACGACTTAAAGCAGTGACGTCACCAGGAAAAATTCTTTGGGTGGGCAGAGCGTGGGCGTGATATTTTTGGGGAGGGCAGCGTGTTTTAGGCTTTATAATCAACGGAAACATGCCATCGCTCGCGTTCGTGCAAATACCCGAGTTCGGTTAGCTCACCTGCCCGCGTTATGCAAGTAATGCTGATTCTCGTTGACAATTGCACGGTGTGCGTGCGCTTACTTGACTGACCACCGAATTGTCGGGGGCGAGGAACTGTTATCGAAACCACTGTCTTTCTCGCGAGCCTTTTTTCCAATTGGAATATCCCGAGTGTGTAATTGCATTAGCGGTCACACGGTGCTAGTGCTAAACAAACGGCACGTGAGGCAGAATGCAGCATCCATGGATAAACTGTATTCCAGCCAAGGGTAGTGTGAGAACCATTCTGAGTGAAAATGCCTCCATCCATACGGCCTGAAATTTCTTCGAGGGGTAGCTTTTATAAATTGGCGGCTATTTAAGGCGCGGCTATTCATAAATCCTGGCCTGCGATATTAGGTCTGTTCGCCTGTCCAACACCTGGTTTTGGCTTGGCTTGGCTAGGCTTGGTGTTGGTTGGGTTGGGGCTGGGTTAGGCTGGGGTTGTGCTGGCTAGGATGAGGTGGGCATGGTGAGGCTCCAATAGTGGGAATTTTCAAAATGGATCTCATTATGGCACGAAAATTAGCACTTCTTGTTGAAGAAGAAGTATCCTCAGACTCGTCAGATTCGGACTTTCTGGAAGACTACATGTTAATTGTAGAAGCATCGGGAGCGAAATTTGAAGGAAACAAGAGAAATACTGTGAGGAACTTTTGCGAAGAGGTATGTTTTTTGAGGTTAAGAACCTACTTTTCAAATTGATATGCAAAAATAACTGATATTTTTGATATAGAATACTATTATTACGCCAGAACTATCTCCCAGGTCGTTCCAGGGTACTCAATCAGGGAGTTTGTTACCCATTTTAGGGTAGCGAGAACGCTAGCGCATTCGTTGGTGGTCGAGTTTGAGCAATGCCCAGTCTACCAAAGGCTGATTTCCCTTGGTAAGAAACACAATAATTCACAAAAAGCAAATTATTTTGACCTTGTACTGGGCTAGTATAACTGCTCAATCTTGCTTACAGGCAACTCCAGAGCAAGCATATCTCCAGAGAAGCACATACTTGCATTCCTCTGGTTTGCCGGTCACCAGACTGCATCTTTCCGGGATGTGGCGGACCGTTTTGACCTTTCCATCAGCTCTCTGCACGCAGTGACGAAACGAGTCGTGGAATTTGTGTGTGGCATGGCGCCCCATGTCATCAAATGGCCATCAGCAGATGAGAAGGAAATTACCAAGGCTTTCTACCTTAACTCGAAGGGATTTCCACGTGTGATAGGTGTGTAATAGGTAGCACCTGCAGTAGGTAGTTTAAAAACCTTACATAACATGTGTCATATATTACATCGTCACACAATTTGCAGGCTCCATAGATGGATCGCACATAAAAATCGACAAGCCATCGAAACGAGGGGACGATTATATTAATCGGCATAACTATCCCTCGATTGTGCTGCAAGGCACTTGCAATGAAAACCGAAAATTTTTCGACATCTTTATTGGTTACGCTGGGTCAGTCCATGATGCCAGGGTGTTCCGCCACTCGTTTATTTGCGAGCCCTTGGAGGACTTATGTGCAGGTACGTATTATAGCTACTCGATGGGCTGGACACAGCGGACAAGCATCAGGCAGGTAGTACCTAGAGATAGTGCAGCTAATTCAAATGCTTCGTTGGATTGCAGGAGGGTGGTTGCTTGTGGACAGTGCTTACCCAAACTTGAGTGTTCTGCTGACACCGTACAGGGACAACGGACACCTCACTGCGACTCAAAAAAATTTCAACGTGAAACTCAGTTCGTGTCGGATTTCAATCGAGCATGCATTTGGAATGCTAAAACAAAGATTCAGGCAGCTCTACCACCTGAAGCTAAAAAGCCACAAGAGAATCTGTCTGTTTATAAAAGCATGTTGTGTGCTGCACAACATTGCTGACCAAGATGATCTCATTCTCTTGGCCAGTGAAGAAAACCCAATCGATGAGCAGCCTATCGTCCAAGTTCCTCATAATGCTTGCCATGAAAATGGTAATGCTCAAAGAGACGACATCGCTCAACAATTAACACTCTTATAGGTAATTAACAAGAAAACCCTAGATTTGGTTTCATTAGCATGTTATATCATTGCAAGGCAACTAACAATAAAAAACACTGCTCTGCAGTCAATGTTATTTATTCTATATAACATTCATTCCTATGAACACAACAACGGCCAATCACAATCAGTTTGTACTTTGCTATAAATGTGAAATTAACTCTAAGCTATGTCATTTGGTAACATCAGTTACAACTTTGGAACCTGATAGAAATCAGCTAGAAAATAAATACATATCAATCCCAACAATTAGATTGAAAATATAAAAAAGACAAATTAACTTTAAACTGAAGCTAAGTAAGTCTCATCTATGTACAGTAACATATAAGGACCAACCCCAATGGCAAATCAACATCAAACATTTCCTACAAACATAATTAGTCTGCTGGCTTACCCATCACAAGTAACTCGAGCAAGTAGCGAATGAATAATATATTCTCGACAGTTATACATAAGAAAGGAACAAACCCAATGGCAAATTAACGTCAAACATTTCCTACAAACATAATTAGTCTGCTGGCTTACCCATCACAAGTAACTCGAGCAAGTAGCGAATGAATAATATATTCTCGACAGTTATACATAAGAAAGGAACAAACCCAATGGCAAATTAACGTCAAACATTTCTCCAAACATAATTAGTCTGCTGGCTTACCCATCACAAGTAACTCGAGCAAGTAGCGAATGAATAATATATTCTCGACAGTTATACATAAGAAAGGAACAAACCCAATGGCAAATTAACGTCAAACATTTCTCCAAACATAATTAGTCTGCTGGCTTACCCATCACAAGTAACTCGAGCAAGTCCCCCTCGGCAAGTACTCGTGGTACTTCCTGTCCTCATTCTCTTGTTTTATTCTATCTCTTGCTAAGTCTCGATTAGTGATGTACTCACGCATTTCTTTTAGCTCAGAAACAACGCTACGCACACGCACCCGAGGCAAGCACGCCGACTTTTCTGCCACCCCCGACGAGATGCCAGCCGAAGAAGTGGCTGCAGGAGAAAGCGACGGAGATACGGCTGACTGAGCGGTTGAGGAACCGGGGGCCGTCGAAGGTCTAGCAGTTGACGAGCAGCTAGCGGCTGACTCCATGTTCGAAACCCTGAAGCAATATTAAATTTTTTGTTTATCTCAGCCCAAAAAATAAAAATAAAATATTTATATTAATTTTAAAGGGAATAAAATAGTCTGCTTTGGCTTATAAATAGTCCACATGTTGTTTGTTAATTTAATTTATAAACTTGTAAGCACCCTTTTAGAGGCTTACCTACTTTGTGTAGTACTCTACATAGTTGGAGATGAAGCAATAAATAAGTACAGATCTACCAATGACAATTCTCAGCCCATCCGATATGCTGATTCTGAATACCAACCAAATATATACTTACAGGCCATCCTGAACACCAGCTTTCTGCATTAGCTGGGCTTTCGTACGATTTTCAGCTGCGCCTGCTACAAATGGTGGGAACATATCGTTCCGCTTCCGGTAAATTTCAGTCAATTCCCTGCCAAAAGAACACTTGATTAAACCACTAGAATTTTCTTTGTTATCCTTTATCCACTTCGGTGTTATTAAACAAGACAAATATTATGCAGTGGCCCAACAACTACTGAAGGTATAGTAATGTAATGCTAACCTTTCATACGGGATCACACTTCGTGAACGCCCTGTCGAGCCGTTGTGTTTTATTCCCTCTTTGTAAGCTCGCGTCAGGTTGCGATATTTCCCCTTTGCTTGACCTGCACTGCAAACGTGACCATTTTCGGTCAGTTTTTTGGCAATTATTAGCCACATTTGCGTAACAGATAGTATGTTACGTCCGACTAGATCGCGCCTCTCGGCGTAGAGGCTGATGAGAAGCAACACCGCTGAGTTGCCCCATCTCAGCTTGTCCATGACCACAGCCATCTCATCAGCCACAGCTGGTGGCTCAAGTGAGGTGTCAGTCAACATTTCATCAGTCTCATGAGCTAGAAACAAATAGGTACAAATGAAAATTGATTTAATCAGGAAGGTAGTACCTACCTAGCCTAATGACATGGGTTGGATTTCCAACATGCTGCTATTGGTATTACCTACCTAAAGGTAACGCCACCACCTCCCCATTTAGTTCGACAAATTCAACCTCTAGGGGTACCGAAAATACAGTTCCATCTGCAATAAAATATTATAAAATATAAAGACACAATCTGAGTGAGGTTATAGGTTATAATACGTACGCATACTAATAATTTATACTACCTGTGTCCCATGGCAGCGTATTAAATGCAAGCGTATTATATAACTGAAATTCTACATCTGAGTATACATTAAACTACTCTTTAAACTTACCACTTAGCTCAAAATACTTCGCCTCCTCGTCGCAACGAAGATAATTCAAAGACGCCATCTTACCGCGAAAAACCTAGCCACATCTAGCACGACCTCTAGAGCACGAGTGAGAATTGGTACACTTTTCGACCACCCACTAGCCATCTGCTGACAGCCGAACAACCATCGGCGGCCATCTTGTGTCTACACCTGCACAAACGAACACCCAGCTGAACTACTTTACCGGCCGTGGTCGAAAAGTGGTTGAAAGTGGCTAAAAATCATGGACAGGCGAACAGACCTACTGTTCGCTGATGACTTTGTCCATCCGCGCCTGCGCAACATAGTTTCAGCGGTTGTTGAAGTGAACAGATTTGATTATTGTACATGATGTGTATCGGTATAAGTGGTGTTTATCTT
This sequence comes from Nemoura dubitans, assembly GCA_921293005.1. Classification (NCBI taxonomy): domain Eukaryota; kingdom Metazoa; phylum Arthropoda; class Insecta; order Plecoptera; family Nemouridae; genus Nemoura; species Nemoura dubitans. The sequence continues at coordinate 42,911,066 of OV121073.1, forward strand.
CTCCACCAACTACAAATACCTATATGATATGTGTAACCCAACGAGTTTTTAGATTGGCACATTACAATGAAGGTCTCTACAGTTCCAGCTTAACCTGTATTAAACTCTAATACGTATACCTATTTCCAGTCAATTCAGTTGGCGGGGGGGGGGGGGGGGGGGGGCCTTCATTTGATATGTTTGAAATTTATTTAATGCATTCATTTCTCTGAGAAGTAATTTCGCCCAGTACGGCGGCTTTGGCGGGATAGTGGAAACTGTGAAAAGACGTACATATTGATAAATATTTCAATTCTTTTAATAGCTATAGCTGTTTTGTTCCTGACCCATTGATAAAAGACGGCGTGTTTTTTAAAGCTTGTTTCTGGCTATGGTTAGATTTCAACCGTTTTCTCCATTAATAGGTTGGTCGTAACGTCCTAAATTAGAGATAACATGTTTCTCTCACACGAAGTTATTTTTCGTATTATTGCCATTTCTGGCAATTACTAGCGGTGGCAATAAACTTTTAGTTAATTATAAAATAAAAGATAAACATTAACAATTATTATTAAAAATATTAGAAGCGCGCACAATTAACTTTGGTTTCTTATCGGTCTCTTCAAGTAACTTCGTACGGTTTTTCACATAGGAATTATTTGTATCAAAAAAATATTTTTAGAGACTGTTCCAGTCTCTGCTTGTTTACATTTATTCTTATTTCAATTTTGACCAGCCAGTAGGGTTTGCCAAGGAGAGTAGGTTCGTAAAGTTAGGAGAGAATTGTTATCGACAGGGCGCAGCCTGTGTGAACGGGCAGTTATGGTTACAACAGAGTCTAGGTAGCTCGTAGAAAAAATTGAACTGAAAGTCAGTTAAAATTGAAGTGAATTGAACTGACATGAATTCATATGACCTGATGTTTGTTTACATCAGTTGGAATCCTGCCAGTTGGCTACCCATGCCAGTTGACATTTTAACTGACATGAACTGATGTCAGTTGACAACTGCCAGTTGGCCTTACATATCAGTTGCCAAATGGATCTTGCCATTAGGCTAGTTGGCAGTATGAACGTGAACTAGGATATATACTGAATATTTCAGGAATATTTCAATAGTTAATTTATCGTATGCCGCAAATTAGAGCCTAGGGAATGTTTGAGAGCATACAATTATTTATGTCTGGAACATCAGGCAAACGCCAAATCAACAACATTTGACATTATTTATTTTCATGTTATTGTGGGTTTCGCTGTTGACTTTTAATAGTATACAAATACCATTGACTTCTAGGAAACCGGAAGCGGATATACTACATACCTATATAATGCTAGACCCGCAACCGGGTACTGAATAGCATGTCAAATTAAACGCCATCTTGATTGGGACCATTAGCCGTCTAGAATAATGTGTCACAGCTTGGCACAGTACAACAGACAACTTGCAAGACAGCTCGTCCAGAGGCAAAAGCACTCAGAAATAATGTAGTAGAGTATTAATCGGATATGGAATAGCAACAAATACCTAGGTACATCACTAGTGTTTCCTTTACCCAAAAGTAGGGTCCGGGCTATCTATATTCCGGTATGAAATTTGCATCAAGAAATTCTTTGGTTCTAATGACAAATTTTAACCGTACCTATCTGGAAAAAGCAACAAGTGACATTTCACAAGTATTTTCTACCAACAACAGGCCTTGTTCTAATGATACTAATGTGAAATTTGCACCAAAGAGGTAATCTGGTCCCAATCAAGATGGCGTCCAATTTTACACGTTTTGATATACACGCACTTAGGGGCGGTTGCGGGTCTAGCCTTATATATACGCTTCCTTGAAGCCAATGACAAATACTTGTTTTATTTAAGACAATAGCCAACTAAGATCACATAGATCAAAACGAAGAAATGATTGATTACCAGTTTCAAATTCTATCAGGCGCGCCGCGGTAACTGGATTCCTACTGCACGAAGTTCCCTTTCCGTGCGACGGTGCGACGCCACTTGCAATTACGTTTTGACCGGTCTCGACTTGCGATGTCTCGCGATTCCGACGTGTTATCTTTGCGGTATTTCTCGCCACTTGCTCAGTGAGCAATGCTCAGCTGCAAATAATGTGTTTATCGATCTTCGTTTTGCAATGTGAAATTTGCGGATGCTCAAGTAGATTAATGGAACCGCGAAATATTCCAAGGTGAGTGTAATTTGTGGTTATGTTGTTGACCCAATTCTGTAGCAATAAATGTAAAATTGTTCAGGATTTGAAGTCGTGTTCATATTAACTTATTATCTACCTTCAACAAAAGTATCCAATCATAAAGCTATACTCTCAATAATGTGGATTCAATATTTGTATACTCTCATCTTCAAGGTTTCGCTGTGAACTTGACTGAGCAGGGGCAAATTATGACAAAATGCCAACATGTGAAATCTACAGCGAGTCAGCGAGATGTTGGCCCACGTTAGCAACATTGCCAACCTAGCCTACTTAAGAGAAGAATACACGTGCACTTAAATTAACCGAGGATCGCAGTGCCGCGATTCACTAACTCTCCATAAAAGCTGCGGCTTTCAAATGCGCGGCAGCCAAAACCAATCCCAAACCCGCAGACTTCAAAGCCGCAATATTTGGTATTCACTAACTGCGCGGCAATGGACAAGGCCGGAGATTTGGAAAACACGCACGAAGGAGGGGAAATCAGAGGCGATGAGAAAATGCACCAATGAGAATGCACCTGAAAATAGCGCACAAATTCAATTGTTTTGACTTACCAGGTCTTCGCGAACGCAATTTATGTTGCGTTGAAGATGAGCGTAGTAGGTAGCGGTTTGTGTATAGCGGATTAAAAGGTGCAGGCAGCAGTCACAAGAAAACCATGGGGCACCAAACCTGACCATTGCCTTCTCGAAAATTCTGATCACTTGAAAATGTGTACGGATTCTGACGTTCCTTTGTTTCTCTTTGAGGTCAACTAAGCTGGTAACCAAGGAAACGAAGGAAACCGGACTCGTATTGAATCAGCCGTCAGAACACCACACAAAAAACCACAAAAATGCTTATAAATACCTCTTGGAAAAACCTACCGAACTAAGATATGCAGGCATGATAAATATGTATGAGGTCAACATGTTTAGAAGTTTTGGTGAAGTTATGTTAATAAATTTGAAATTTACAGGGGTTCAAAATTATGAAAAAATAAAACAAATTCGTAAAAATTGAATTATTAAAAATGTACTAAACATATATTTTCCAAAAACGCCGGGGGTCTAAGTTGAGAACAAATGTACATCTTCTGAAATTTTCATCCATATGGGTTCAGGCGTTTGGTCTGTAGAGCGTTCACAAACACACACACAAAAAATAAATATAAAAATAAATAAAAAATAAACATACACAAGTGACTTTTTTTTGGGGGGTAGTGAAGTTGAAGATTTCGCTCCGCTCGCTTCGCTCGTTACGCTCATCAATGACATAGATTTGGAGCTAAAATACGCGGAAAGAATTTAATTTAGTTTCGGTAGTCTTATTTTCAGTTAATTTCGTTAGTTTATGGTATTTGCACGTAGGTTTATATACTTAATGAGTTATAGCAGGTTTATTATTAGTTGTATATTAGTTCTCATAAGGTATTAGCAGTAAAGCATACTATGTGACCTTTAAAAGCGTGCGGATGAGCGAAGGTCAACAAGAGGCATTGCTAAGTTATATGGTAGCTCATCAAAATTTCTCAAATGGGAATTACTTGGCAGCAAACGGCCACGAGATGAAAGCAGAGCCTCCAAGTAATTCCATCCATCCACCTGACAAATATGAACAACGTATTATGAGCGAGAGATTACTTTTAATTCTATGAAAAAATTTGTTTATTCTACAGGCTAGGTTACAAATTTCCATTCGAACAGAATTGTTCCTTAGACCAAGTCGTGAACTACTTCGCCCATGGCCCTAGCTCCTAATACACACTAGCAGACGAATGTGTCGAAAATTATCTTATTATATTATTAAAATTATTATTATTATTATTATTACTATTATTATTATTCGTGTCGTGGAGCTCGTCGTGGAAGGACGTAATTTCGCTGCGCTGCGCTCTCGAGAGATCATACCTGTCGTATTAACCTGTTTCGCTCGCTACCATGAGCGCGTGTGCCGAGTGCGACAAACCCCTGCCGCGGGATGGGAACTACGTCGAATGCAAGCAATGCAATCGTGAATTGCACTATCAGTGCACCACTATCAGCGAGAAAACTTATCGTTCGATGGCTCAAACTGCAAGAAATAACTGGCGTTGTGGCTATTGTAAAGGGGGTAAGCCGTCAGTGGACACCAGCTCGTCAATAGAGAAACATTTTGCAGATCTCAAGAAGGATCTTGAGAAAAGTCAACAGTTCCTTTCGGACCGATACGAGGAACTCATGGTACAAGTGAACAAAAACAGTGAAATAATGTCGCAGATGAACAAGACAATCGAGTCGCTGGTCGGAAAGGTGAAAGAGAGAGATGAGGTTATCATGAACTTGACCTCGCGTCTTAATCAACTCGAGCAGTACGGTCGTAATCGCAATATGGAGCTGGGTGAAGTGATCGAATTCGAAAACGAAAATCTGGAGAAAATCGTGGTCGCCGTCGCAGAAAAGATGGACATCAACCTGTCCCCCGAAGACATCGAAACAGTCCACCGGCTGCCCGCCAAGAAGGACCGGATTCGGAGCATCATCGTGCAACTTAATTCGCGGAAAAAGCGCGACGAATTTATCTTGAAAAGAAATAAAGTGCGCATCACAAACGACGATATACTTCGGAACGGTAACAAATCTAAAGTTTATGTTAACGAAAACCTGACTCCCTTTTATAAGAATTTGTTATGGAAAGCCAAAAATGTTCAACGAGATAAGGGATACGAATTTGCGTGGTTCCGTTTCGGCAAAGTCCTCGTGCGTAAAGATGAGAGATCACCTGTGATCCGAATCAATCAGGAATGTGACCTAGACAAACTTGTCTAATTAGGGCCTCTGTTTCAGTACTTAATTGACTCACCGTTCAACAACTTGAAATGTAAACATGGATAGCCTTGTTCATAGGGACGTTTTACCTCATGTAAGTGAAATAGACACGGATGACGTTTGCCCTGCTTTAATCGCGCACATGGGCGATTCATTTAATGTCCTATCACTAAACATCAGGTCACTGAAGCTAAACTATGATCAATTTCTTGCATATGTTGCAAATATTATCTGCAAACTCGATATTATTATATTATGTGAAGTAAACATCAAAGATTACGAAAGACAACGTTTTGTGCTAAAAAATTTTAAAATGTATACTAACTTACGTTCATGCAAAAGAGGAGGTGGAATTTTAATTTTTGTAAGAGATAGAATAGATTTTGTTGTTGCACAATCAATTAATAACAGTTATGAGGGGATACATGGTATATTTACCCTAAATGGGTGCAAAACAAACTTGTTGGCAGTATATAGACCACCTGGGAATAGTAACCCTAATTATTTTATAAACGATATAAATGATCTATTGTGCTCAGTTGATGGAAAACAGCAAGTGATTATCGCAGGTGATGTGAACCTAGACCTGAATGACGTCACAAATGCACATGTAAATTTATACAAAAATGTTATGGCTCGAAATGGAATGCGACGATGTATTTTCGGTGCGACGAGGGTCGAAATAAAAGCAACAAGAATGTCAAGCACGTGTATTGACCATATTTATGCACGAGTGATAAATGTAGGCGACAAAATCCACTCAGTAGTTTTTAGAACGAAAATATCTGACCACTACATTGTAACTGCGGGGATACGAAATAACAAACAAAAAACAGCAAAAGCTAACGAGTCATTGAAAACGGAGAAGAAAATTATTAATGAACGAATCAGATCGATAGGATTAAAAAACATAAACTGGAACAGTTTAAAAGAATATGATGACCCTTCTACGCTCTATGAAAATATTTGTAGACTTTTCTCAGCAGCTTATGAACTATCCGAAAAATCTGTTCTAATATCTAACACCTTAGCAAGAAATTGTAAGCCATGGGTCACTTTTGACATAAAACGCCAGATGAAAAAAAGGGATAAGTTGTATAAAAAGTGGAAAAACTCGGCAAACATTGAACACAGAAAGGCATACAACAAATGCAGGAATGATATTATTAGAAAATTACACAACTCAAAAATTAGATATTACAAAAAATGTTTCAATGACTGCCAAAATGATAGGGCTGAAATCTGGAGAGTAATCAACGAAGTGATCGGCAAAGTATCCTCGAGCACGCCCGATGAAGTGATTACAAAACACATGGCAAATATTTATGACCCTGATACTATTGTTGATTATTTCGTGGATTCTTTTCATGATGAGATACAGAATGTAAGCCATAACTGCTCGATAATAACTAGCCCGCAAGTGCCAATGTATGCAATGCAATCGATGATGCTGCGTAAAGCTACAGAAAGCTCTGTTAATGAGATAATTCTGCAATTAAATAAAAAAAAATGACCTGGAATTGACGCAATACGCGCTAAGGACGTTCAGCAGCTATCGAAAAATATTTGCCCTGTGCTAACAAAATTAATCAATTTAATAATAGAGACTGGAGTGATTCCCGACGCTTTGAAGCTGTCTGTAGTAAGACCTATTTATAAAGCAGGAGATCACAAAGAATTTAACAATTACAGGCCTATTGCGATCTTACCGGTAATCGAGAAAATCTTCGAGCGATTTATAGCTAATCAATTGACAAATTACTTAAATGAGTTCAATATTATTGACAAAAGACAATATGGCTTTCAAAAAAACAAGAGTACGGGCATGCTTCTTGCGGATTTTTCGGACAAGGTGTATGGAGCTCTAAATAAAAATTTGTACGCTGTCGTTATTTTTATAGATTTTTCGAAGGCATTCGACACCCTGTTGCACGATAGGCTACTCTCAGCTCTTGAAAACATTGGCATTCGTGGACCGGTGTTATCTCTCTTTAAAAACTACTTATGCAATAGATATATGACTGTAAAATACCTCAATAAGTTTAGTAAATTGAAGAAATGCCAAACAGGTGTACCGCAGGGATCAATAATGGGTCCTATATTTTTTTAATATATGTAAACGAAATGCTTTCCAAAATTGTAAACAGTGATATATTTCTTTATGCTGATGACACCGCACTTCTCGCCATTCATAAAAATTTTGATGTGGCAAACGAAATGATACAAAATGCGACTTCAATAGTTTATTAAAATGGTCACATGACAATGGTCTTTCAATTAACTGTAAAAAAACCAAGGTAATTACAATTCAATCGCCTTTCAAGTTTCAAAAACGTATAGCCAATATAATTTTCCATGACTTCGCTTGCCTCCATCTAAACTCCACTACCCGGCCTTCTGCTTCTTGTTATAAATGTAACTGCACACTTAAATTAGAAAATACGATCTCTCATACCTATCTTGGACTCCAAATTGACAGTCAATTTAAATGGGACAAACATATAGACGGCCTGTGCGGTAAACTGCGTTCATCAGTGTATAGCATAAGTATTTTAAAAAACTATGTTAATTTCAGCACAATCAAAACCGTCTATTTTGCTCTCGTAGAATCGCACATCCGATACGGCCTGCTTTCTTGTGGCCGTACTTCTTCAACATATCTACAGCAATTAAACAAAATTTTAGAAAAATGTTTCAATTTAATAATACCAATGCAAAATGTAAAATCCTTGGAGAAGGAAGAAGTCTTGTTCTTTAATATACAACAACTACATTTTCTTTTATATCTTTTGGCAAATTATTTCAAAAATGACCACAAAATTCAAAACAGTGCAAAGCATTCAACTAGAAATTGCGATAGGTTAATAATGCCAACTGATATTGTGAATTCATATGGATATCAGCAAAGGAAATATTTGACACCTCATTATCTAAACAGTTTGCCACCTAGTATAAAAAGTATAACCTCATTCTGCACTTTAAAGACGGAACTTAAAAATTGGATTAAAAACAATACCCTAATAGAATAATAGAATAATATGGTTTGAATTGTGCGCTGAGAATCTCATTTCGTTTTATTTGCATTACTTGCATATTAGTATTATTACTAGTTTTGTTATATTATTGCTATTAACAAATAGATATTTGTAATTTTACATTGTAAATACATGATATTATATACATAATTATAATTATATGCTAAATTCTGCCAGACGCGTGTCCATAGACAATATGAAGAATTTATATTTTGTTTGTACGGGTGCCCTACGGACAAGCTCTTCGAGCTTTGTGGGGCGCCGCTTATGAATTGTATTTCAAAAAAAAAAATTATAAATATAAAAAAAAAAAAAAAATTATTATTATTATTATCATTTTTATTATTATTATTTTTGCATCAATATTCACAATAGTTAATTATTTGGCAAATGTGTAACCTACCTCGATTATCTGAACCTCTGTCACAATTTACACTCGCGTATATACGTCGTCCCAAGTAGCACAAAAATGTTCTGCGAACGTAAATTCGAACGTTCGGTGGAGGTCGAAAAGCTAACGGGGGATCACTTACGTTCAACGTTCGGGCAGAACGTTTTCGAACGTTTGGCAAACGTAAACTCAAACGTTCAGTAGAGGTCGAAAAGCTAACGGGGGATAACTTGCGTTCAACGTTCAGGCTTTAACTCAACGAACGGTCAGCGGACGAGAGTATGACGATAAAAGAATACGTCCACCGAGCGTCCGCAGAACGTTATTCGAACGTCCGGTTGACATACGGTGAAATTAAAATTAATGGCGTCATTTTCGAATTTCGGGCACTAAATCCTTCTTGCACCGGTCAGCCCGACCCCCAGCTACCCGGCATTTGCAGATGCGATCACATTGGCACTGTGCACGTCTATCCTGCAAATATCAGAAGTAATTGATTATGGGATGCGATGGTCCTCGAACACGGTTTCGGCTGGTCCTCGGCTCCGAAGGCGACAGTGTTAACACGCGGTTGCTAGAACATTACAGCTCCTAGCAAAATTTTAATCTATATGTTTTGTTTGTCGAGATTGTTCACATGCAAGTACCTTTTAGAACAGTGAAGATAGCCATGTGTTATACCGTTTTTTATCCAGCTATATAGGTTCATATTTTTTATTAGTTAAATTCGTGCAAAACTTCTCGCATCGACATAATAAGTAATAAAATATACGTAAGTAATTCAATCGGACAGCATTATCGACAGCACCATGGAGAGCGTGTGCTGACTACTAGGCGGCGCTGCCGTCGACGAGTGACACTAATTTATGCTAGATGGCGATGGCGCCTGCCTTAGTAGTAAGGAAGTGAAGTAAGAGTTTGAAGTAAGAGACTTGCCTCAGTAAACGTCTGCTGAATGTGCGATGACAAACGTTCGCATGACTTACTTTCAGGGAACGTGAATCCAACATTCAATAACGAACGTGTTTGAACGTTGAAGGCACAACGGCAATGTCACGTTTGAGTTTGACGTAAGAGAACTTGCCTCAGTAAACGTCTGCTGAATGTGTAATGACAAACGTTCGCATGACTTACTTTCAGAGAACGTACATCCAACATTCAATATCGAACGTGTTTGAACGTTGAAGGCACAACGGCCTATGTCACGTTTTAATTTTGACGTAAGCAAACTTGCTTATGTTTTTTTAACGTACGCACGACTAACTTCCATAGAACGTTAATCACACATTTGCTACCGCACGTTTTTTAACGTCGGAAACACAACGGCCATGTCACGTTGCGTTTTCAACGTGTTATTACTTATGAAACTGAACGTTCGTTGAACATACTTATGCGAACGTTCGCCTGACTTACTTTTAGGGAACATCAACGAAACGTATACATTTGAACCTTTTATAACGTTGCAAGATCAACATTTCTCGTACGTTGGCTTAACGTCGACAAGTCTCAAAGTCAAAAATTTTGCTTTAACATACGTCAGTGAAACGTTCGCTGCGAATGTATGTCGAACGCTCGCTGAATGGTTTGAACGTTGCAGGACATTCAACACGTTCAACACGTTCGCAGGACGTCGTGCGAACGTGTTGAAAGTTTTTGTGCTACCTGGGCACATTGTCCGAAGCCGCGACTAGTCCCGCCCGGATTTGAAAGCCGCCGTCGGAAGTGGCTGCCGCGGCTTTCGGAGGCAAAAAAAGTTAGTGAATACCAACTTTTCAAGAGCCAAGGCTTCGAAATCGTGCCGCGGCTTTGACAGCGCAAAAAGTTAGTGAATCGCGGCCCAGGTCGCCGCCGCCTGAAGTGTATAGTTCCGGAACCAGCAACCTCTACCTGCGAGATTTTTGACCATATTTAGCCGCTTATCTAGACTATTCCCTCCGACTACAGTGGAATCTATCGATCTCCTGAAGGAATGGCAGCGTATTTGTGATATTTGAAAGAGACCGTGACAACTATTCAAGACTAGCCAATGTGCCCTTGCCAACGCTAGCAACTCGAACAATTTCAAAGTCGCATTACGCCACTTAATGACGGTTGCTTTAACCAATACTGAATGCTTAGCCATTAGCTTAGGTAACAGTTCCCGTGTGCGTGTGCATTATATCCTATCATTCGAAGACAATTGAACAATTGGTAATTTATTAATTGTTCGTCAATTAATTTCTTAGCGACAGTTTGTTTTAAAGTGTTTATGAATATTTTAAATGTGATGATGCTTGTATTTCCGTACATAACTTAAATGATATGTATTAAAGAGAAAGCTGCGTTACAACCGACTATAAATTTCTTCAAAAATTTTCCAAGCCAATGCTTCCATGAGAAACACTTGCAAGCTGCTGCTTCGTGGTTACCTGCCTGGGACCGTACGGCAAACGCAGCCGACATTCATTGCATTGCCTCAATTCACTCAAGCAGGCAGTTAGTGGCAGTGCTACCATAGAGTAATGAAACCTGCGGTGCTACTTTTCTCATGGAAGCATGCAATCCGGTCCAACTATAGGGTGAGAAACAATCCAGCCAGCTGACAGCAGCTGACACCAACTGGGAGGTTGTCAACTGGCACAAACTGACAGATGGCCAACTGATTTTGTTCCATTTCGCTACTGGCAGCCAGTTGATATTTTAACTAGGCCGGAGGCAGGTCAATGAGTGAGAATGGTTCCTGCAAATGGACAAGTTCCTGCTAGTATGTAGAGGCTAGCCAGAAAAGACTCTAACTTAGGCAGTTTGTACCGAATTGAATAGAAGTAGGTGCAGGGTTTGATCCTGTGAGCATTTATTACAGCCATTATTTAATAAGCCCACTGCTATTTTTGAATAGAACAATGGGGTCCGAGTCCCGCACACTGAACCTAGTGGCGCCCGCCGCCTTTTTTGATGAGATTTTGATGATGCTTTTTGATACGTTGATGATGTTATTTTTGTGTATGATAAAAGACGTCTGCGGCGACCGCCGCTATGAATAAAATAGTCGAATGCAAGATAGAAATGTTTAATTACAGTTAGCTAATCCCTTACTTTCATCTCTCCAGCGAGCGCGATAACGAGAGGCACGGAGTATCAACAACGACTCATATTTTGTCGAGAAGCAGTCGTAGGGTGTACAAATTTAAAAATTGAACATGGAAAATTTTGAAACAGACCCATTTTTCCACCGTTTGAGGGTCACAACGTTGAAGAAATCATTTCAATATTTCAGTATGTGGTAGACAAAAGACCTCAAATTGGGTAACCATGGCCCTTTTTTCGAATTCTCTATTGCACTTTCGTATACATGGCTCTAAAGAAGGTCAAAAATGAATAGTTTCGGGGTGGTTCTAGCGTTTCGAGGGGAAATTTTCGAAAAAAGGCCCATGGTTACCCAATTTCACATCTTTTGTTTACAACCTATTGTAATAAAATGATAACTTCAACGATGTGACCCTCAAACGGTGGAAAAAAGGGTCTTGAAAGCCACTTTCTGGCGAACTAGACCGGCCACTTAAGTATCTGCACTCGGCCTTTCAAAACAATTAAATTCTGTGCTGCACAGCGTTTTCTTATGAAATGTGAGGCCTAGAATTTAAGCGTGCATGAACTCGTAAAATGAGAAACATTCTGCCCATAAGAGGCCAATTCGCACCAAACAAGACGAATTTATTACATACTCAACTTTACGGTTTTCCGATTTCCTGTTTCAAAGTTTTTAACAGCTATCTTCAATCCTCTTCAATGTCCCTCATGTCTCCGTGGCTGAGCGCCATGGTTTCCTGAGTCTCACAACAAGCGAAACACGTGAGTACTTGAATCGAACCCCACCATCTTAATCCTTTTTTATTTCCATAACACGTAAATGTGAGACTAGTCAAAATCTTGACTGCACAGCATCTTTAAAATGTCCTTAAACCATGAACACCAATACATCATGCAATTATTGTGGGTAACTTGATCGACGTTAACCAGCTTTTATCACTACTACCACACCGACTATGAAGGTGTGCACCGGTGATTAGTGGCAACGGAGGGTAAACCAACTATGTTTTTAATTTCACATTAATCTTCCACACTAATTTCTCCAAATCTACCACCCGTTTTTGAGAGCTTAGTATGCAGCTGGTATCTTTTATGTGAAGTGGTGGTAGGATAGATTCCCCACAAACCACTGACGACAGTAGAACCCGTGCAGGCCGAGTGTTTACAGTGCTCGCTCGGTGAGCGACAGGGCTTTGGTTCAAATCCTGGAAATGTCTTTTTTTAACTGCAAAGTTTATGTGACAACTTCATGGTCATCTTATTTATACCATTCTGACATGTGACTTCGTTTTCGTAGGTTTTGGTTTTAGTTTTGGTTTTAGTTTTGGTGTTAGTTTTGGTTTTGGTTTTGGTTTTGGTTTTGGTTTTGGTTTTAGTTTGGTTTTGAACGGACTCTTCCGTGCGTTGACGATGCATGTATCCTCTTACCTGGCGCGGCCACTTGGTGGTGCTACGGAGGTATTATAATATAATACGACTACTGGTTTTATATAACCCGGACCTAAAGTGGCACTTTTGAACGTCGCGCCGGTGCTATGATGGTACTAGGAGAAATACCGCTAGGCAGCAGTATTACCGCGTCGTCTTATCGTGGTGCTAGGACATTTATTTTATATATCTTTGTTATAACTATGATATATACTAGGGCAAACGCAATTTTTGTTGCGTTGCAGATGAGCGTAGCGGTTTGTATATAGCACATACAAAGATTGAGACAAAAAGCGAATGAGAATCATGGAGCAGAAAGCCGGACCTTTGCAGATAAAAAAATTTGTTCGGAACGTCTACAACGACAATCCATCACCCAAGTCAACAGGATACAAATGAAATAATGTTTAATGTTAAAATATATTGATAGTTAAATATATTGATAAATGTAACTCATGCCTAAGGGTTTTTGTTAGGCTGGGGATATATTTCTGCCGCGGACTTACTTTCAAAAACTTGCATGCACGAAATTGACAAAATTTCTAATATCTGTCAAATCTTGAAGTAAACTACAAGTCAAAAAGTCTGGTAGGTATGATGTTTCGGTTTGGTTTCAATGGTTTCTAAAGACAACAATTGAAATTGGGAAAATTTGAAAACAATTTGCACTTTTAAATATATATTCCCGTACTTTTTCAAACTTTCCCAATTGTCAAATTTTGCTCTTTTTTCTGCTTTGAAAGTGAAGGGTATGGAGGATTTTTGAAAAGGGCAAGAAAAGGTGGATTGGGGGAGGGAAAACTACGGGTGCCACTACGTTTTTGTGCTGTCGGGAAGGGAGGGGAAAACGGAGAAACCCCTTGAACTAAATGAAACCAAAAGGCGTGACTGATATGTATGATCCGAAGGGATTGTTTAATTGGGCTGATCACTCTTGCTCGCCAATTGTCACAACGGAACAAAACAAACGATAAAGTTGAAATTGACTCTGAATTAACTCAAAATAACCTAGCTGGCCAACTTCACAACTAGACAGTTACGACAAACTAGACAATATCAGGGTTACCTTATTCGACATTATAAATTGACAAAAAGAGAACAGAAAGGTAAATCCCCGGCAATGAGAACTTATAATAGCATAAATGTGTTCCGCGAAGTACTTAGACTATCAGCCGACGTCGTCGTTCCCGAGGCTCGTCGCGTCAGCGTTATCCCTCGGCGTTAACACGAGGTCTGATAAGATCCCTCAGAGTTGAGGAGTACCAAGATTATAACGCAACAACTCCGCATAAACATCGGCTAAGATCGGGCTGGACACTGTGTTTGAAAATAGACTTGGTTTTTAAAATCCTCGAACGAGATAGGGATGAGCCTTTCGTCCGCTGGAGCTGCAGGGCTACAGGCGTGGAGTGAGACCGATCTGTCTGTGTACCTGAGCACACGTCCTAACTAGCTTATGACGTAATTAATAATGAGGACGTCACACGTAAGTGAGACATTAAGCAACACTGCTCTTGGTCAGGTATAAGATGGTTATCAGATAGCATTCGAAGAGCTTGATGCGTCATGGCTGATTTTTTTATTGTAGGGTTTTGTTAGATGGCTTTGCGTACAAAAACAAACTGAAATCACCCTACCAAAAACGAATAAGTTCGCTTCAAAAAAAGGTCAACGCCTTTCCCAACTGCACAAACGAACCCATTCAAAACATTCGGAAATGAAAACATTTAAAATAAAAACACACCGTCTATACCCAACCACCATTCAGAATATGTTCAGAACACCTCCCCGACATTGGCTGAAAGTTATGTACAGATAAACTCACTGTGCCATTGTTTTTCAACTCTATTTCGTCGTGTTTTTTTTTATTATTTATAAACACGCGATTATTGGCGGAGATAACAGAGAAATCAAAAAAGTTACGACAATGTTGATTTAGACTTATATTTGAAAAAGCTTTTGTCACCGACGCCTCTTGGCCAGTGAGAGCAACAAAGCGGCGACGCCGTTGAGAGGCGTCGGTCACTGGAGTCGCTTGACGTCCTCGATGGTGTCGGGCAGCTTGGCACCGCGTGTCTCGGGGTAGAGCAGCGACAGCAGACAGGCGACGAACGCGACGCCGCCGAACAGGAACAGCGGAAGGGACTTGTTGTAGATGCCCTAGAGCACAAGGAGAGAGACGACGCTGCCTTGTCATCCTTTCGTACCCATTTTGCATCCTGGTGCGGTGGTCAGCGCTAACCAAAGGGCGTATTCCGAAAGTCGACCGGTCGCGATCGGTCGCCCCCGGTCGTGACCAAGATCGTTCCGAAAGCAGCTTCAGGCGACCGACGATCGTTCCATAATCCACCGGTCGCCTTGTTTCGGTCGTCCCCGGTCGCGACCGCCAACCCGAGGTTTTCAGCCGGGCTTGGCTGTCAAATTTGTTTAAAAAATGGCAGAGTGCATGTCACTTGGGAGAAAGTCAGAAGACTGCCGAACATGATATCCGAGAAGATTTTGAGGGAAATGACGATGGTATAATATAAATGTTATGTGTTTGAATGAATAAAGCGAATTCAATTGTGGGATATAGAAGTGTAAAATTCGTAAACGAGTTGTCTTTTTGCAGGTGAACTATAAATGTTCACGCACTCATTTATCTACGCCGTTAATTAAGACAACACTTAATTAAGACTTCATCGTCGTAAGAAATATATGAAGGTACTGTGGTACAAATTTCGGCAGCTTAAAGCAAAAATGCTCCATTGCCCGCGTTAATGTCAAAACTGCCACCATTTGCATTCCTTTACTAGAGAAACGACCGCGACCAATGGGCTAACCGGCGGTCGCCGACCGACCGACCGACCGGTCGATCTTTTCGGAATACACCCAAAGTAAGCGGAGGGGTACCGTATGACCTTGTGTGGTGCCGAATGCTAAGTAAAGTCGTCATACTGAAATCGGCATACAAGTTTACCTAAAAAAAAAAAAAGATTCAATCTGTCAGTAATGGCTACAGAGAAATTTTATTCCATTATCAAGTTAATCCCAACCTCAAAATGATGTTTGAAGATTCTACGAAAGCTTTCTTTAATAGTGCGATCCTTTTTTAATGAGCATCTAGCTACTTTCGAGCCATTAGAGCGATGGGAAGAAATTCCATTCAGAATACCCTAGTTGTATCTATTCTGAGATGAAAATTTCACTGTAATCCAAGAACGCTAGGGAGTATATAAGTCGGACCTACAATAAATTGGCATGTCATCCTAAAAGCAGCTTTTTGGTGGTGTGTCTTGCAGGGAACGACAAACCTTAATCTCTAAAAAAACTTGTCGACGAGAGACGTAGCAAGGGTCAAAGGGTCATGGGCGCCCGGGGCAAACCCGAAAATTTGCGACCCCCCCCCCCTCCACCCCACTCATATGGTGAAAATTCTACGAAAATTAGTAGGAAGGTAAATCGATATATTATACATTTTTAAAATCCCAGCACTATTTGAAATACTCTGCTTGCTTATATTGGCGAGCCATCCACGAAAACGTGGGAAACATAAATGTCAAAATAATTCCGGGGGTTAATGTCTGGTCTCTCGACTGTAAATTATGTTTTCCTCCTTCCTAATTCATCCTTCTATTATTCTATTTCCTAATAACCTCAGCGTTTCTGTTTGACATGAAGTCCTTTCACTAATAGGTACTAAAAAATAACACCCTTCTGGAAGAAGTGCAAATTAAAATGCAGTAAATTGCAATTATCGTGCGGCTTCTTGCGATCTTCGCAATCACTTTCTGCCCAATTAAAAGGGCTAACATCAACAACTGTTACACCCGACCACATGCACACATCTTCCCACTCATTTCCAAGTTGTACTTGAGATGCCAAAGTAAATAAACTCTTTCTACCGCAGAGAAATAAGCACGTGATTTACGCTGTAGCCTATTGACTGCGGGAGTTGCCAGCCCCTGTTTAATGGCGGCCGGTGAATTTGAAATATCCAAGATGGCAAAGATAAAATCCCCTATATACGTATTTTTGTGTATCTTTGTGTACTAACGAGACCCCGATGACTATCGAAACCCAGTGCCGTATTTACCACTAGGCAGAGTAGGCTATCGCGGCGCTGAGGCTTTAGGGGCGCCGGCCGCAGACGGGCACCAGCACCAGCACCAGCACACATGTTGTTTTATTTTTAATTTTTTTATAAACATTGTGAACTGCGATGTCTTGTGTTTTGTGCATTATGAAGGAAACAATACTTCTGAAATCTTAGACTTAGTTTATGTGACCATGTATGTTATAGGTATACTAGGGCGAATGCAATTTGTGTTGCGTTGAAGATGAGCGTAGCGGTTTGTATATGGCGCATAAAAAGTTTGAGGCAAAAAGCATTTGAAAATCATGGAGCAGCAAGCCGGACCATTGCTTTCTCAAAAATTCTCATCACTTGAAAATGTAAACGATTCTGACCTTTCTTTGTGTCTGTCCGAGCTGTCGGGTAGCGGAAATATGCTAATTTTGAGGTCATTGAGCAATGTGCATGTATATATATAGATGCAGACCATGTCCAAGTGTTTTTATAAGGTTGGAGATATATTTCTGGCGCGGACTAATTTTCAAAAGCTTGCATGCACGAAATTGACAAAAATTATAATATCTGTCAAATATTGAAGTCAACTTCAAGGCAAAAATTTTGCTGTGATGTTTTGATTTAGTTTCGATGGTTTATAAAGACAACAATCGAAATTGGGAAAATTTGAAAAAAATACGCACTTTAAAAAAAATTACAGTACTTTACTAAACTTGCCCAATTGTCTAATATTGCTCTTTTTTCTGCTTTGAAAGTGAAGGGTATGGAGGATTTTCTTGAAAAACGCAGGGGGTCTAGGTTGAGAACAAAAGTAGACACCATGAAAATTTCATCGCAATCGCCGCAGGCGTTTAGCCTGTAGAGCGCGCGCAAACACACATACAAAAAAAAAAAACACATACCAAGTGATTTTTTTAGCAGTAGTGAAATTGATGATTTCGCTTCGCTCGCTTCGCTCGCTACGCTCATCAATTATATACCTTGAATTCACGCGAGGAAATTGAACGGCGAGAATTATTTCTTGCGTACCTATGTGCGCTTATCCGCATTTTCTGTGTGAAAGGCTGTTCCAGTCGGGAGGTACGGACTGAGAAGTTTTTTGAACTCATTTTACGAAATAATTTAAATGTACAGTAGCGAATTCAGCTCCCGAATTGGCAGAAAGGCTAATTCCACTCCTGGAACTATTAAGCTTTTTTCCGGTTGTCAAATGTTGGGAAAAACATTGAGCATGGAGCACTCCAGTGCGCTTTCGTTAGCGCTGCTAACAAGCTGGGTATAGTGGGTACTCATTCACCCTGCGCGATTTTCGGGCATTTTCTTCATTTGCGCATATGAAAGTTTCGATAGTAAAACAAGGAGCGATACTAGAGCTCAAATCAAAACAAAATCGCTAAAGAGCGCGACATAAATCAGCCAGATCATGCCCAGCAGCAAGCGCAATGCAGGTAAAATCTAAATATTATTATTGTTTACTTCTTATATTTCGGGTTACATTACAATACCTGCAAGATAGAGGTACCTATCAAGTACCAATCTACACCAGTCCGTTGTATAATTTCACTTACGAAATCGACGCATCTTCCAAAATTGGTTCCTTAGGCTTTACTGATTAGCAGGCAGCTTACAGGGGCGCCACGAAAAAAACTGCCTACTGGCGCATATTGTCTAAGTCCGGCCCTGTCGAAACCGATGGCAACTTAGTGTAAAAAGAAAGATAGGGCCTAGTAAGTGCACGGGTCTCACCAGCACGGGCGCGAAGGGCGCCACCATCGCGCCTGTGCGCGACACCGTGGAGCTAGCGCCGACGGCAGCGCTGCGCATCACGGTCGGGTATAGTTCGGACGTGTACACGAAGAGGGTGCCGAACGATGAGGTGATGCCCAGTTTGCCCACCAGGAACAGGGCAGTCTCTGCCCACCACATGCCTGGGGGGAAGACAAACAGCAACAAGGGGGCGCTGTAGTAGAATCTTTTCATGACTTGTCAATGCATCCTACACTCTAAAAAGTAAAGAGCGAAAATTAACTCCGAATGAGCGAAATTGCAACCTTGTATAGTATCAGAAGTGATCCATTCCTTTCGATTGAAATTCGCCCCTTAAATTGACTGAATAAATCCACTCCTTTTTCGACTTAAAATTGTAACTCCTTTTTCAGGGCGGAAATTTCAAATATCGCTCTTTCCTGACTGAAAGTTCATTCCTAGTTAATTCCTAAAAAGAATGTCAATTCAAATTCAAATACTGTGAAAGATACGTGTATCACTACTTCAGGGGCGAGCGGTGGTTTTTTAGGAGAGTGTATGCTTCAGGGGCGTGCGGTGGAATGCTCTTAAAAAACACCTAGCCCACCGCTTTAGCCAACCGCTTTAGCCCAAAATTAAATAAAACCGCTCCATATTTATTTATGGTCTACATAGATAATGATGAAAGAAATTAGGCTTACTAAGAAATTTTGATAGAAACAATGAAATGTCTGTAATTGTCTAAAATACTAAGGTTGACTTTTGCGAACCCAAATCGCGGCAACACTGATGCATGCTGGCTGCTAGAGTCGAGCTCTTGGACAAAAGCTCGGCCGTATCATGTGAACTAGAGTGAGCACCCGAGTTGCGAGAGCGAAGGAGTGAGCAAGGATTAGCCTCCTCCTCTCCGCTCACGCGGAGTCCACGCGATACGGCCGTCTGGGTTGCTAGCTTGATAGCCGGAGTCACGTGGACGTGTGCTGCGGATATTTCAACGCCGCGCCGGGTACGTCACTCATAACGTAAGTTAACGCTAAAAACATCGACCCGATTCTTTTTTTCCCAGCCAAACTTGTAAATGGTGATTGTAAATAATAGAATATTATACAAATACACTACTTGGTGATTTGACCAGGGCATGCGGAGCATACCCCGCATTCCCTGACCGAACGCCCCCGCAATACTTGCACCTAAATTACCTGTCACCACAGATAAAGCTTACATCATCATATATGAGCAACGGTTTCTCAAAGAGCATGTATGCAAGTTCGGTGGAATCTGATATGCAAATCTAAAATTGACAGGTAATTTAGAATTGAAGGCGCAAAGTATTGATGCACTTACCTTTCACCGAAATCATGATGTCTTGATCCACACGGTAATTTATTTAGAAATCGCACAGTTCACAAACATCGCATTTATAATATTTCGGGTACATAGAAAAATGCGTCCGCACTTGGCAAAACTTATTGTCGACTGAGCGCGTAAGTTATTCACTACCCGGTCTGCAGTCTTTACTATTTTACTAAATTAGTAAATATCGTTCAAATATATTTCAGTCATTTACCTCCTTTACCAATCTGGATGAGCTAAAATCACCTTCAGTCCGGCTAAGGGACGAAAAATTCACTCCTTAGATAGCGGCCGGTACCGTCGAAAGGCATGTTCTCTCACGGAGCAAAGACTGTGTTTTCATACGTGTCCCATGAGTGAATATATTTCACAATGAAGCGCATGTTCCTAGTTTACATTCGATTTGCCAAGCACCCTTGAAGTTTGCTGCCCTTATTATTATAAAGAAAAGAAAGGGAGTACCTAACTGCCGACTCCGGGTTCTAAGTCAATAACGCGTCATCAAGAGTCTGATAGATAGACCTTGATGCCACATGGGCCCGAATGCGTAGCAACGGTGTACACAATTCCTATCCTGCTGAAGCTTCGTGAAAGTCTGGAAGCAGTGGCGTAGCGTGAATATGATGTCCCTACCCCCCCCCCCCACACCACGAAAAAAAAAATCGCTAGCGCCCCTCGCGTGTTTCTGGAAACAACCTAAGTATACGCTCGACGAATCCTGCGCAGTTGGGAGCTGATTCTAATTACGACGTTTAAGGGGCGTCTGAAGGCTTGGGCCGGCGGGGCCCGGGCCCAGGGTGCCAGGTTCCTAGAGGAGCCGCGAAGCGGCGCCTTCTGTTATTTTTTTAAAGGTTTTCACAGTGTTACATCTAACATATGAACATTGAGTTTCTGCTTAGGCATTTATCGGCGGCACTGAGATAGCAACAGGAGGACGATGCCCCCCCCCCCCCTGCTCCACAACTTGGAAGCCCTGGGGCCGACCGGGGGGCGCCTTTCCGTTCCCAGCATTAGCCCAGCAGACCTCGCCAAATCAGCCGTTTTCATTGGTTGAACATTCAAAAAGATGTGACGTCACTCACCCGCGCCAAAAGCTCCGTGTCAAAAAAGATCTGCGCCGTGTTCCGCAAAACGAATGAAACGATAGTCTCCGCGATGGTGGACTCGGAAGATCGACATACCTTGAAAAAAGTTGTTCAAACAGAATTGATGGCAGGCGTTTGAAAAACCGCGCTGCTGTCAAAGAATTCGCGCCACTCGCGCAATTCCAGACCTGACAATGACACTTCAAGTTCAATTGTTCGATGTTAGCGCTGAGATGTCATGTTCAAGTATTGTAGCATAATTTCACAATTACAATTAGCACACCAGAACTATACTATTCATTCAGTTATCAATAAGTGAATGAATAAGTATACTCCGACTCCGAGCAATATCCGTAGAGTTCTAAGATAGGAACAGTGAAAAACCTCACTGAGCAGCTGTCAAAAGAATAGTCTCTCACTGTTTTCAAGATTTCACTGACACAATGGAGACATTTGTTAAGCTAGTATCATAAGCACTTTGTTATAAGCAACTCATACGCTATGATTTAAAATGTAACTAAGTACGGCGCACACATTATAGCCTGGGCAGCAGAGAGGTATGTGATTGTCATAACCGCGCAAATAAGTCAATCATTCGCAAGTTTCGCTTAAGTCTCTGAGAATCTGGGTTTCGCGAAAGAGCGTAGAAATTCACATATAGCCTGCAAGTCAGCAGACGAGACGCGTTCTGCCATGGAAGTCATAATTTTTATCGGCAAAATTGGGGTTATGGCACACGGAGACGAGATAAATCTGTCGTCGAGCACACGGGCGCATCGCGCGGGGAGTGACGTCACGACAGTATGAAAGTTCAGCCAATGAAAACGACTGATTTGGCGAGGTCTGCTGGGCTAATGCTGGGAACGGAAATGCGCGACCGGGGGACAAGATTTGCCCCTGAGATAAATATTTTCGCGGCTGCCGTTTAGAGACTACCGCTAGGAATAGTTGAATTAATAATTCCGCCTCTAGCACACAGTATCTAGCATTGAGGGATGAGCATTAATTTTAGTTTTTACATTAAAACTGTAAAAAGCAGACAAAGTTGATTATAAATTGTCGGAAAATGCGAATAAAAGAAGAAGCAGCATTCTGACTCTTAATTTCTTTCATTGTTTCGGCTATTTTTCCAACGTTCCAATGGAACAGCAGATCTGTCCAGTTTTCTAATTGCATCCCGCAAAACCAAAATTGTCCTCAAAAAAGATTCGCTGCTTTACAGTTCTCGCATTTCAAATGTCAAAATATGTGTGGGGCAAGGACACATTTAAATTTCTAAAACGTGTAGATCTTGGCCTCGCCAAAATTTCGGGGGCTGCTCCCCGGACCCCTCTTCCTGCTCTGGGGGCTCTGCCTATACCTGGGGGGGGGGGGGGGGGGGGAGGGGCGCCTTACATTTTTCGGCCGCGGGGTGCCAAATACTTAAGGACGCCCCTGCTTTTATGGCATTGTATCTCTTCTCTCACGAGACAAAGAACATCACAGGATTCGCCCTTGCGGCGGCCGCGAAAATTTAAGGGTAAGGCATGTCGTCCGGCAACTCACGAGCCCCCGGGCGTCGAGGGTGGTCTACCAGATAATGTGCTGGGTACCTGGGATTCGCGGGCACGGACGATGAGTGGATGAATTGAGGAACAATTGAAAGAACGTATTGCACTCGATGATGGCGGCTCAGGATGTGACTTCCGCCGGTGTGAAGACCGAGATGGACCGGTGCCATAGTAATTGAATGCAAGAGACGGGGCGCCGCGTGTTGAATGGCAGTGAGCTTGGTACATTGAGAAACGATACACAGAACCGAGAGCTGACGGTTCTGGCCGCTTTGGATGACGCTGCGGGCGACCGGTGACGTAAGTGCAGGGAAATACGGTGCGACGTCTTTTCAGCGTCTCCTAAACGGGATGCGCCTAGGCGCCATGGGCACCTCCCGCCGTAGATGGCGCTGAAACGTTGGTGGCGCTGAAGCCTCAGTGGGTCCAAATGGTAGACGAATGGCGCCTTGCCTCGTCAGCTCCCGCCGGAGTCGAGAGGCAAGAAAGGCCCAGTCGCAGCGTGCCGGCGCCCCCTGGACCTCGGCGCTCCCCCCCCCCCCTCCCGTACCGCGGGGTCTGCGGGGGCGATCGCTACGCCACTGTCTGGAAGTAGACTGACCTTCGGGGACACATGCTGCGCCGACGCACGTGATCGCGCACAGCAGAAGGGAGCTGAAGAGTGTCTTGCGTCTGCCGAAGCGACGCAGACAAAACCAGGGAATCGTGTAGCCGGGGATCTCGACGAGACAGACCAGCGCGAAGTTGAGGTACTTGTCGCCGCCCAGGTTCGTCGAGTTGGTCGAGAGGCCGTAGAAGACGAACGAGTTGGCTGCCCTAATGGGAGGACAATTTACAAACAGTTATTTCCAAAAGTGTCCTGGGGCGTTACGTAGTCTCGGGGTTGGCATAGCTGGTGGGCCTATTTCGTTGAACCCCGGAGTATAGAGCTCAGGTTCCCTTTTCCGATAAACACTACAATGTTGTTGTTGTACAATGCCCGACAAGAAGTTCATGCTCTGGATAGGTGAGTGTGCTACTGCATAGTTAAAAAGTCGACAGCCAATTGTATGAGAGCAATCTCACATCAAACTTTATAGGTACTGGATGCTTCCCGCGTTTATAGCGCCGCGCGGCGCGGTTTTTATTGCTGGACCAATAGCAGCCGTCTGTTCTTGCCACTTCTTGCCGCTGGTCGCTGCCGCGTGCCGCCTCGCAAAAGTAGAACCAACTCCTACTTGCGCGGCGAAAAGCGGAGCGAAACCGCCGGAATCGTATGTTTCCAATACGTACCGCTAGGGGGCCAGCAGTCAAATCGCAATCAGTCCCTGTTTGAGCACGTTGTTTTGTTGGTTAGGTTCAAGAGTTCGTTCTGTTTGTGTAGTATGAGTGATTGTAGAATGTGTGAAGCGGAGATTTTATTTTGAAAATAGTAAACTTCAACTATATCGGTAGAATTGCGAAATTATTGTGTAATATAATATATAATATGTTCTACAATATTTGAACCCGTGACATTAGAATGGATGACCCTTCCCATATCGAGACCAATTTTAATCGCTGCAAATGAATCTCCGGCTCGAATTTGAGAAATGGAATTTTAATTTTGCTGTATGTTGGTGGAGGAAATGGACTTCACCTTATTGGTTCAAAGCAAATAGTCGACAGACTGTTTAAATATATATTTAAGTAGTGGCCAGTAAGGATAAATTATATCTAGAAACACAGATGCAAAAATTACTGGAAGTTTAGCTCTTACTATGACTTGCGAAATGTTTCGCCCTAAGCCCTCCGCTAGGTATAGTTCTGTCGCGCCGTGACGTAAAGCGGCTTGAGTGGGAACAGGGGTGGCGGTATTCCGCTCCGTCCCGCTCGCGCTATTCCGTTTCATGCCTCGTAGACGCAATGTTAAATTTCCCGCATTTAGATGGGCTTTTTGGACAGTTTTTCCGGAGCTGGCCTAAAAAAAATTACACAGGGTACACAGTTCGAGAACCTACTGTGATGTTTCAGGAGTTATACAATTAAAAACTAGAGTACATCCTCGACAATGCACCATCGAGTTTGGAGATGCACAGAGAAATGACGCAGATTTGAGGCAAGAAAACGATTTCAAAGTGAAATGCGATGTAAATATGATGATTCAAGTCGTCCCATTGACATTGATACCAGTTTGCTACCAATATGATACCAATATTTTACACTGGCAGTATGATTACCAAACCGTAGAAATTTAACATTGCGTCTACGAGGCACGAAACGGAATAGCGCGTCCCGCTCCGCGCTAACAACAGCCAGAGACCGAAGGACAGTCGAGTTGTCCGTTCTCGGTCACCTCGCAATCAAAGATTCGTATTTTATCAGCGATTATTTCACTCGCATAAATTATGACCGCAGGGTCAGCTATCACGGAACGGGTTACCGAACATCTTAATCCCCCGATGATATAGTAAATACCATATAAATCAATACAGAAACCACATTCGTTCAAAAGTAATAATACTTAGTGTCGAACTCTCGTACAGCAAAGGAGTTTAAAAGATGCAACGCTCCAGCAATCCAGCAATCTAACCACCTACCAGACAAAGAAGAGGTTAAGCGATCGCAGACACAGCTTCCTCGAGCGCAGCACGGCCAGGATACTCTCGCCGAGTCCTCGGGGCGTCTTGCCCTTCAAGGGAGGGTCACCCTTCTCGACGCTCTCCTTCGTGGAGAGTTCCAGGCTGTCGACGTCGAACGTCGACAATAGGCGTTCTGAGAGCACCACTTTGTTGCGCTTGGCCGCCTTCATAATGGTGTCGATGGCTCGGTGGTGCTTGCTGTGAGCCAGCAGCCATCGTACCGATTCGGGCACGGTCCTGGAGGTCAAAAAGGGACGGGGGCGTTGAGCAAGCACGTTTGAGCAATGGCCAAGTAGTAGTCTTATTATTCCACATTCTGTCTGCCCCACATGTGGGACAGACAGAATGTGGAATAATAGGACTAATTGTGGAATAATAGGAATGTGGAATAATAGGACTACTCCTTGGCCTTTGCTCAAACTCTTATGTATAAGAGTGACCTTTCCACAGTAGCGCTTGCAAAGTCGCTTTAGCATGCCTTTAAGGAATTAAAGCATGCTGGTTCCTATTTTGGCATGTTATAAAAACGTAATATGCCAAACTTTGGTTGCAAACTGCATGGTGGCTCTGCCATTTACACACTGGATGAGATTTCGAGATGAGATCTCAGAAGAACCTGGCCTGGCCAACCTCCGCAAGCGATGTCGACGTCTTGTATACGTCCTGACGCCCCCCAGCATTTATCAACGCTGACTTCATGGCGACGACTTCGGGCTAGTGAGAAAATGAGCGATTTCGCAGCCGCACAATTTTTGTAATCTTCTGTAAACGCAGAGTCTCATTGATTGGTAATATTTTCACCACAGGTATGTACTCTGAAAAGCGAACCGGTGAGCATCTTTAAGTCTACATTGGCCCTGGAATTGGTCTGGACCACTTCAATAAATTTAATCTGACATATTCACCCATGTCTCTATGAAAATTCCGACCTACCTCATGTAAAGTGCATCGAGGCAAACTGTAAGGATAGGTATAACGAGAATGTTAACACTTATGTATACCTAGTAATAACAGGAGATAGGGTATTCTCATGGAGACCTCATACTGATTTATTAGCTCATCGCCAACGCACAAGTCTATACCATTTGTACAAACTTTATTTTATTGTGCCGAAAGGATTGCTTCGAAAAATATAATAGCCGAACCACTCATCTTGTTTACGGCATTATGGTGTGGGGCCTTGCATCTAAAGGACTGCAAAGTATAATCAAACTCCAAAAAATAATGCTAAACATTGTATGTCCACCACATATTTTAAAAAAGGATTCAAATATTGCACGCACCTATACTATTATTGTGACCTACTGCCTTTGAAGGACCTTCTTATACAAGATCATAATACAAAAACAAGATCAAATCAAAGCATATGTAAATACCCGTGTCCATGGCTCCACCCCCTATTCAAAGTCCCGATCCATAAAAACAAATGTGGAACGTACCTTACCCGACGATATCTTGGTGTTTCATAAATACAAACAAATCAAAATTGTGAAACGAAAAAGTGACTCCTAGCACAATTTTCATTCCAATAATCAATTTCATTCCTATTTTTCGCAAATTCTAATAATCAGGGTTTTTTTACATTTCACTGTATTCTATTTGTCATGATAGTTTGCATCTTTTGACTAAGTGTTTCAGATCTACAATACCTATGCTAAATGTTTTAGATGTTAACTGTAATACTAATAACAACATTTGAGATCGTAATGCAGATAGGAAACGGTTATTTCTGAGGTTTACTATATACCCTGAAGCAACCGCGGACAGGCCCACTCAGGGCTTTGCTGAATATATGAACCTGCTGTAATAAGTGAACCATGTGTATATAAATATGAGAACCTCAATAAAAAAATATATAAAAAAAGACAACGGGACCAAAGTATTCGCTCTGAATAAAGTGGCTCTGTACTGTTGAAAAGCTTGCACAGTGACGCGAGTCAAGCCAGGTGCAGGGACAGGGTCTAGGGTATGATATGAACGCGGGTGACTTACCAGAAATAAACGACGAAGATCAGACAGGGGGCAGAGATCATAATCTGTACCCAGACCCAGTCCTTGGTGATCCAGGCGACGAGAGCGACCGACGCCGCGCCCACCGCATAGAAGTAGTTGAGCACGATGCCGCTCATCTCTCGCTTCTTGCGTCCCACTAGCTCCACGCCTGCGGACATCGCCATAGAGACACTGGCAGCGGCAGTATCAACGTCGTCGGTATATCGTTGTCCAGTCGGGAATGGATACATCATCTCCCCATCAAAACACCCTTAGCGATCGGATGGTAGCATTTTTTTTCTCTGTTGGAGGAATGGACACTCCTGCAGTCCGTCTTAAAGTCTTATGTCTATCTTGGCTGATTGTTTGAAGCGATGTTCGGCTAATTTTCAACGGCCGTGACCTAGAGTTCAAGGTCATGCGCAATTTTCCACTCCAAAACTTGCAACTGCATGAGATTGCATTCTTGCCTGAGGCTGCTGGCTGTTATTGACTGGATCTCTCATGACCTCTACTGGGAGCCGCCATAATCGCATTCACAAATCTCACATTTACACACTTAGTGTAAAGTATGCAATACTTTCTGTAATGTATGCAAGTGTTTGCAACACTATCGGCACCAGGGGCAGACTGGCTCGAAAAGCCCGGGGCCGGGGTGCTGTACAAAATTTAGGCCAGAACATTTTTAAGTGCAATAGGCGCTGTTGAAGAACGCGCAACCTCATCCCGCGAATACGTTTTCCGGTGATATTTGTACAATTATTTTGTGCCTTTTTTGTTATTACTATAACCACGCGATAACTTAAACTTTTAAACAAATAAAGTCCCACTTATTTATTAATAACAGGCAAATATATGACCGGGCTTTTGAGTTATTCTTCTGTACGGCAGCGTTGGGGTGTAAATGGGGATACAAAGAATACAAATAGTAACTCATGATTTAGGGAAATGGTTATTGAATTGATAAAAACTATCAAATATAGTAATAATTGTTGATAGGACAAGGTCTAAAAGCTTCTTGATTTCCAGCTCAATTCACTATACAAGCTCACGCATCGCTCTCCTGTATTATAATATTATATACTTTTGATTTGTAGTAAATTAACTGCGCTCGCGCTTATAAGATTTAAAAAATAAACTTAAAAAATAAAAGTGTCAAAAAACAAACTCAAATTAACTGTTTGCGAGTCAACAGTGAGGAACTACGAGCCAGGCAGTCATTATTATAAAAAACCAAAATCCTTATTTTGGTAACAAAAGAATAGCAGTCCACATAGCCCAATCATAAGTACAACAAGAAAACCCGTACGCACTCACCTTTTTAGCAACACATCGTAGAAATGCATTGAATATTTATTTATTTATTTATTTAACTCCGTAATAACATATGGTATACATCATAATTTATAATACATCATAATGGATGCATTCAAGATGGCGGATGAGGGATTCGTGGGTAATTGAGACGCTCCGTGGAATAATTAGTGTGGTGAATGAATTAGGTGTTATTGAACTAAGAAAAGTGAGCGAAAAGTTAGGAATGATAAAGACAGGGAAGAAGGAAGAATTATTTGAGCGAATAAAATCGGCAATTGAAGACAGTAAAGTGAAAGATGGAACTACGCAAAGTGGGTGTGGCGGTAAGTGCTATGACCTAGCATCAACATGGTATAAACTATTAGACGAAAAAGACAAGCGCATTGCCGAGAAAGACACTCTAATAAAAAACCTTGAAGAAATCGTTTGCATGCAAAAAGAAATGATAGCACATTGGGAGACAATCAACAAAAACAGAAGCAGTACGGGAAATAGTTCCACACATACACACCACAATGGCGTCGTTCCCGCCAATAATGTTGTGAGAGCAATGGTGGGGAGATACGAAACACCGGTAAAAATTCAAAACCTGCAAAACAAGGGATCTACACCAACGTATACAGGAAAACGAATAGAAACCACTGAAGATAGGGAGCTAGTAGAAACAGAGAATCAGCAAGCTCAGAAAGATAACGAAGTAAGATTAGACGTAGAAAGGGAAAAAACCCACTAAAAACGAGCCCCGGGGGAAGGAAGACGATTGATCCTAACAATGATGTATACACAAAGAAACGAATCCGAGTTGTGATGGTCATCGACAGCCATGGGCGAGATATGGAAACACTACTTGAACAGAGACTGGGCACCGACTATCAAGTACAAGTCATATTCAAGCCTGGGGTGAAGCTGAAAGACATAGCAAGGAAGGCGATTGAACACGCGGCAAATCTTAGTGCGCAAGACTGGCTCATCGTGATGGGAGGATCGAATGATATTGAAACATCGGTGAATGAACTAGCGGGCTCAATCAGGAAGCTTCTGCCAGTTAGTAGAAAGTGCAAGTTAATTATCAACATCTTAATGAGGAGGACAAACGGCAAGGACGCGGCCGGGGTCGAGCCGCTGAACCAGGTCATCAAACAGTTCAACCAAATAACACACACGACAGTCAACGAATGTCAGGACAAGTGTAGCGCAAACATCAGGCTAAACTTTTTAGACAAAAAAATCTTCGGCACCCATTTAGGAAGTGATGGACTTCACCTAAACAAACTGGGAAAGCAGGTGTTGTGTAATTCCATCGTACACTTCCTCCCCGTTACCAAGCTACACAAACCAGCAAAATTGGAAACCAAGTTGGAAAAATGGCTCAGGCAGGACCAGAGCACCACCCAAAAAAATAAAACAACTAAAGAATCAACATTCTTAGACAAATGGATCTTAGTAATGGGAAGACGGAAGACGGAAGGAGGAAGACAAGCGGAACCACAAGACGCTCACAAGTCAACCAAGAAACCAGCCGAGACGACAGAAGAGAAGACGACGGCCTAGCAACTATTGAATGTTCTACATCAAAATGTTCGCAGCCTTCTAAAGAAGACAGAAGAGCTCGAATTGTTCATAGACTCGATGAAGGAGGACGTTGATACTGCATGTATATCGGAACATTGGATTAGGCCCGGGCAGGAGGACACTGTCACCATAGATAATTATAAATTAGCAACAATATTCACCAGAGAACAATCACACTGCGGTGGAACAGCCATATACGTAAGACTAAATAGTAGCTTGGCTTATGTCACTAGAACCGACATTAATAAATGTGCGGTAGAAAATGTATTGGAAATCTGCGGAATAGAAATAGAAGCTAAACAGGCGCTCATTATTGTAACTTTATATAGGCCCCCTTACGAAGGAAACTTTAATCGATTCATTGAAATTTTGACATCCCTGCTGGAAAAATTGCAAAAAAACGCTGGAAAACAAATAGTCTTAATGGGCGATATAAATATAGACTTTTTGACCTCAAATAAAAAAAGACTTATATTTCAATGCTGTTTGCTGCAATACAATATGAAACCGAATGTATTCACACCAACACGAGTAACAAAAGATTCCTCAACTGCAATTGATAATGTCATAACTAACTTTAAGTTAAATGCACCCCCAAAATGCATAGAAACAGGCCTCTCGGACCACCATTGCCAACTTATAACTATACCGCTCATGATAGGAACACCCAGCAATAACAAACACGAGGCCCCCATAGTAATAACTAGGAGATATTTCAAAAAACAGCAGAGAGAAATATTCGCTCACCAGGTCAGCCTAATCAACTGGGACGTATGTCTGAGGAACGATTGTGACAATATTGATGAAGAATATGACACATTTAAGAGTTTGGTAGGACACGCCTTTAACATAGCCTTTCCATTGAAAACTATCAAATGCTCCTCCAAACGGCGCATTACGCGCCAAAATAGCTGGTATACACCTGAAATGAAGCAAAAAGCTGATATCTTAATGGCAACACTTGACAAATGTAAACACAAAGACCTATCACATTCTGATAGGAAAGGTTACAATAACCTGAAGCGTGATTATAGAAATGAGATCCATCAAGCAAAAAGGAACGATAATGTCCAAAAAATAAAAAATGCAGACAACAAATCAAAGATATCATGGGAGGTCATTGGGAAACATCAAAACAGGAAGTTGACGGACAGACGGACAAACATTGAATTAAAAGACTGTAGTGGACAATCAAAGATCAGGTACAAGTGGCAAATATTTTTAGTGAGTACTTCGCGTCCATTAACCATGTTAATAGTTCTAACACGACTAGCGCAACAAAAAAATGCACAGATAAAATAATATTCCTAACACCCATTACGTACAATGAATTGGATAAAATAATAGACTTTGTGTGTAAAAAGAAATCGAGTGGAACAGACGAAGTGCCTTATTATATCCTTAAAGACATTCGTACCTTAATAAGAGAGCCACTGACTACGATAATTAACAAGTCATTCTCACAAGGAGTGTTCCCCACAGACCTGAAAAATTCAAAAATTATCCCGTGCTTCAAGAAAGGATACAGAGCGTCAAAGGAAAACTATAGACCTATAGCACTCCAATCGGTTTTCTCAAAGATAATTGAAAAAGCATTCTGCTTACGAATAACATATTTTTTAGACAAAAATT
Source organism: Nemoura dubitans (assembly GCA_921293005.1). Taxonomy (NCBI): domain Eukaryota; kingdom Metazoa; phylum Arthropoda; class Insecta; order Plecoptera; family Nemouridae; genus Nemoura; species Nemoura dubitans. Next base: position 42,942,885 of record OV121073.1, read on the forward strand.
CCCTAAACAACGTACACCAGCACGGGTTCACTAAAAAAAGATCTACTACTACTGCCATAGCCAACTTCTTCACAGAAACCATAGACGCTATTGACAAAAATAAAAACGTGTTGGGGATATTTTACGACTTTAGCAGAGCGTTTGATTCTGTCGACCACGAGTCATTGCTGATAAAACTGCAGCAAATTGGTATATCTGGTGTAGCAAACGAGTGGATTAGATCCTACTTAAAAGATCGCAAGCAAGCCGTATATATCAGAACAGAGACGAATGTAATTAGGTCAAAGGAATCGACGATTAACGTTGGACTGCCCCAGGGGTCAATAATCGCTCCGCTGCTTTTTACCCTTTTTACATACGACCTGCCTATAGAGGTAAATACAGGTGAACTCACGCTCTACGCAGATGACACTACACATTTAATTATAGACGACGATAATGAAAGCTTGGGTGTCAGAGCCAATGAAGCTGCCTATCAAATGCATACTTGGTGCTCAAATAACCACTTTGCAATAAATAAAACTAAAACTGTTTTCATGCAAATTACCACAAACTTCACCAAAGTCGAAAGCAGCCCTCTAATCAAATTAGACAACAAAACTATCACTGGGACGAATGAAACAAAATTCTTGGGCATTATTGTAGATAACAAATTAAATTGGACAGCACATATTCAAAACACATGCATCAAAGTGTCAGGGGGATGCTATCTCATTAAGAGAATTGTAAATATGACAAACGTGCAAACTGCAAAACTAGTCTACTATGCATACATACAATCCAGACTCCAGTATGGGATAATTTTCTGGGGAAGATCCAAAAATGCAGCGCAGCTATTCACCTTACAAAAAAAAATCAATTTGATTTATGGCTAAGGCAAGCTACAACCCGACAGCTGTCACATTCATGAAAGATTCATGTAAAACACTGTTTCGTCGATTTCAGCTCCTCACACTACCTTGTCTCTATATATATAATTGCATCGTATTCGCGGTAGAAAATAATCACATCAAGGACACAACAAGTAAACATGCGCATGATACGCGGCACTGTATTACTGAGTCCAAAAGATACTCTAAATCCATCTAAAAAAAAAATCCGATTTATTCTGGAATAAAACTTTATCACGCTCTACCAAAGAATATAAAAGACTGCAAAAACGATAAGTTCAAATCCACTCTCAAATCTTACTTACTTGAGGAATGTTTTTATACTGTCAACGAGTTTTGTGATAATATATAATTTAGTCATTAGTTTTAGTCATTATAGTATTAGTCTGTATTGTATTTAACGTATGACAATTTATGTGAATGTACATTTTGAAAGAAACGCACTACCTTGCGTCTAGTTTTAGATAAAATGACTGTCTATATATCAACTGTAATTTGATCCCATATGACAATAAACACATATTATTATTATTATTATATACATGTTGTAGGAGATTCGTGTTCACCAATAAAATATCACATTAAATATAATGTTGGTCAGCAGTAAAATATAATATAAAAGCATAGCTACTAGCTAGTAACAATAATAAAACTCACACAATGTTTGTAAAGTAGTCATTTATATTGTAGAAACACTGTTCTAGTAAGTAAGATTTCAGGCCAGATTCGAACTGAGATAGCGAGTCCATTGACTTTATATTGCCTGGTAATTTATTGAAAATGGTTGGGCACGCTCCAGATACCTGTTTGACAAACTTGGACGTTCTATATTTATTTACAAAAATGTTGTGCGTCTGTCTGGTGTCATGCTCATGTACATCCTTATTTAATATGAAATCAGTCTTATTTTTATACACAAAAATTGCACAGTCATAGATGTATTGAGAGAACAGGGATAGCACATTTGTACTTCACAAAATAATCTCTTGCACTGGTTCGCTTTTTGACTTTGGCTACTATTCTAATTGCTCGTTTTTGGATTTAAAAAATTTTTTTGGCAGGTGTCGAGTAACCCCAAAAAATTAGGCCATATTTCATTACAGAATGGAAGTAAGCGTGGTACACCATTAGCGCTGTTTCTAAATTAGATATGGCAGATATTTTTCTAAGGGCGTAGCAGGCCGCAGTTAGTTTCTGAGTAAGCATGGCGACATGATGATGCCAGTTAAGGGAAGGGTCAATATGTACACCTAGGAATTTGATATTTGATGCCATTTCGAAACTATTACTGAATGTCTTATTGTTTTCATTATCATTCGTGAACAGAATACATTTTGATTTAGATATTATGTTAAGAACTAATTTATTTGCAGAGAACCACTTATTCAGCCTGACGATAGCGCTACTAATACCACTGTCCAATTCATCGAAAGTTTCCCCCATTACTACCGCACTAGTGTCGTCAGCGAATAAAACCAAGCTACCCTCAGCAAACCCTTCCGGCAGATCATTTATGTAAAATAGAAACAACTACGGACCTAAAATAGAACCTTGAGGTACCCCGAGCTCAACTTGTCTCTCCTCAGAATGGTTATTTACATTATTACGTTCTATAACCTTCGACCATTGCTAGCCGGGATACGCAACTAGCTCAACGCTGTATGTTTCCCATGCAACGTTAAACTATAGACCTTACCAGCTGTGATCATCGGTCAGATCAACTCGATAACCATGATTATGTCGTTATGTAATGCTTTCTAAAAGATTAAATATTTTCTAGTACATTCTAAATATAAGTAAATTGAATTTTAGAAGTAGCTAAATCATCCCCTTGTTTGTTTGTTTTAATGTTTATTCAGTTTTAAGATAACGGAAAAACGGCAACATACATGTTGAACGCAGTGAGAGCTGGCACGGCATACTAGTTGCCTATCCCGTACCGGAGCAGTGATCGAAGCTATAACACTCCTCTGTGTTCTACCGGTAAGGTATGACTTGAGCCAAATCAGGCAATTTCCCCGAATACCATAAAAGTCAAGTTTGTTAAGAAGGATAGAATGATCGACACAGTCAAACGCCTTCGAAAGGTCACAAAAAATACCAGCAACGCTTTTTTTTTTGCATCCAAAGCTTTGTTGATTTTGTTCAATAGAGCAAAAGTGGCCATTTCGGTAGACTTGAGTTTTTGGAATCCAAATTGGTTGCTGTTCAGTAGATTGAACTTGTCAGAGAAAGCAATTGTCCTGTCGGCCATTAGTCGCTCAAAAACCTAGGAAAACGCTCCGAGCAAGGAAATTGGCCGATAGTTTTGAAGTTTTCTTCTATCTCCCGCTTTGTAAATCGGCACTACCAAAGCTTCCTTCATTTTTTGTGGATATATCCCCTGCTGCAAAGATAACTCAAAAATATCCCTCAAAGGATTGATAATTTAGGGTTTGCACCTTTTAAGGAGTTTGCTTGGGACCCCATCTATTCTAGAAGAGTTTTTATTTTTTATTTTATCAATAGCTTGGCCAACCTCCTTGCAAGAAATGGGGTAGAGGAAAATAGAATTGTCCTGGCATTTAGCCCCTCCCCCCCCCCCCCCTTCGTTAAGCACATCCTTCGCCTTATCCCCATTATTATTAGCGCCAGTCCCCATATTTGCCGCTGTGTCCGTAAACTGATTAATCATGGCACTAGCTACCTCGGTAGGGTCAGTCAGCAAAATATTTCCATCAGTTATAATATTAATGTCTGTTTTATTTGAAGCTGCATCCTTCCCAGCTGACCTAGAAATTACGCGCCAGGTAGCCCTAATGATGTTTCCCGACTTCCTGATTTCGGAGTCTACCTCCATTCTTTTGGCGAGCTTTACCACTTTTCTAAAAATCCTTTTGTATACTTTGTATATTTGTATGTCAGATTCAGTCCCACCCAGCGTACGGGCATACAATTCTCTTTTATGGATCGCCGAAATCTTGATACCTTGTGTTATCCACAGATTATCACGACGCCCGCCTATAGCTACCCTTTTTAGGGAGAATGCACTTAAAAAATGTAACGTAAAAATTTCCAAGAATAAATTGTATTTTTCGTCAACAGTGTCGCTGGTTAACACATCCGTGAAGTTCTCCTGGCTTAACCTTTTGTTAAAGTAGGCAAGATTTTCTTCGTTTATTATTCTTATTTGCTTATAACGTCGAGAATTGTTCGAACTAGATGCGTTTATATTGTTAACAGTCATCAGTTGCGCGTAATGATCGGATATATCCGACTTGATTACCTTTGAGACTACCTGATCCTCCGTAAATGTTGTCATTATATTGTCGATGGTGGACGCTGAGTTACATGTGACTCTAGTATGCTCCGTAATAGTGGGCCTAATTTGGAAAGTGCTAAGTAGATTAATAAAGTCACACTTTGCATCAGAGTCCTCATCTAGGCGTACATTGAAATCACCACAAATAGCAAGGTTTGTATCTTTATACGATATAGACTTTAGAGTGGATTCAAGTCTTTTGAGGAATTGTTTAATGCACCTAGACGGAGACCTGTAGACTGTTAAAACAGTGAGCAGTTTTCGATTGCCTTGAAATAATTCTACCCCTATACATTCAAATACATTTTCTTTGTTGTGGGAAGATGCTTTAGAGAGAAGCTTCATTTTAACGTCACTATCTTTTTTTTTAAATACGCAAACACCCCCACCCTTATGTTTTTTCCTACCGTAGAATCCACCTTGATCATACCCGTCGATTGAGATGAATGGTAATTCCGCGTCAGTGCGCCAATGCTCAGAAAAACATGCAATGTCTACATTATTTTCTTCTAGAAGGACACTTATCTCAGCGGATTTAGCAGCATTAAGACTCTGTACATTCATGTGTAGAATATTTAACCCTTGGACACGCTGTCGCTGTCTTGGACACGTCTCAGCCACTTGTCTAAAAAAGTTATTTTTGGGCTAGGCTTTGAGGCAACAGTTTCGATAGGCGCTTTAGCACTAAGCCAATAATCCAGGTACTTTACCCTCTCGTTATCCAGCCCAGCCGGCATTGATGGTCGTATTATAAACCTAGTGACCGACTTTGCTAGTCTGTCCTTGCCCGATTCGTTTAGGTGAATGCCATCTCTCGCGATATGATGACCCACATGGATTTGCTTGTCAAGGAAATTGACAGCTACATTTTTGCTATTTTTGTTTTTAGACAAGTTAACTTCCTTATGAATATCGAAGTTCACATCGCGAATAACATTATTAAATTCAATTCAATTCAATTCAATTCAATTCACTTTATTTGATCAATAAAACCATTTTACAAGTATGGCATCAGACAAGTCAATAAAATCTAAAAATCTAAAAGAATACTACATACAATTGTTTACTTTGAAACTTAGAAACTCCTTGACTGAGTAAAAGGCATTTTTTAGAAGAAAAGTTTTAACATTTGTTTTAAAAGCTTGAGGATTCAGCTTGAGGATCAAGCGTAGCTTGATCTAGGAAGAACATTGTTTACAATTAGGTTACACTTTTTACTGACCGGCATCAGCTGATGAATTGCCTCTTTAATATTTTCACTACAGGACACTGCATTGATGGTAATGTCAAACGTACCACCCATCACAATCAACCAGTCGTCGGCTTGAAGGGAGTCCGCTACTTCACATGCCTTGGAGACTACTTCCTTGCATTTCGCACCTGGTAAAGTGAAGACTTCAACGTCGAAATCTTCTCCCAGCGTGTATTGGATTCTTGGCTTCATCCCGCGGCCGTGACTATCAGCAATCATGACGACTCGATGTTTTTTCGTTTCTTGGGTATCAGGACTAGCGCTTAACAAGCCTTCGTTGGTATTTTCGGTGGCCGATACAAATGCTTCAGTCGTCGATGATGATGCTTTTCGAGCTTCGTCACCCGAACCATCATCTGTACAACTGCCAGCGGGGCTGCCGGGTTACCTATGGGTAGAAAACTCACCATGCACGGGTGCTTTTAAATGTTTCCCGCCACGTTCAGTGACCGTGACAGATGTCAAAAGACTATTTTGGCTTATTGACGGCTTCACGCACAGGCGATCCAGATCAGAAAACATTTGTTAGAGATAATCAAATTGTAATTGTGTCATTTCAAACCTTTGGCGATTTGTTGCGATCTTCATGTTGATGTTGTTGATTAGCTTGGTTTGATTTTTCTCGAGGTTTGTCATTCTTACCCTGATTTCGTGGATGGCAGATTTGAGATCCGTCACCATTTCGTGCGTGTCTTGCATTTCTTTTCTGACGCCAGCATACCAGTAGTCAACTTCTGAGCTTTTCTTAGCCTCTTCAGAATACTCCTCGCTGGCACTAGTAAGAGGAGTTGGGTTATGGCTGATAACATTTCCCGCGCTATCGTCCCGTTCAGCTGGCAAAGGCGTCATGGCGTCTATGCTGAGTGACGTGGTCGTGAGGCATGGACCACATTTCCAGGATTTGGAATTACTTGGCGCACCACCCGAACACTGAATGTGTTTCAATGTCTTGCAAACACTGCACGTCCTTAATTTACGCACACTTTTAGCACACACCGAGCAGATAATAGTGCGAGGTAGAGAACTTTTTGTGGAGCGATCCGACGCACGTCCGACTTGATCCGCCATCTTGTCGGAGATTGAAATGTAAGTTTACTGACCAACGAAGCCCAACAGTTACTACGAATACGCTTGGCACCTACTTACAAAACAAAGCTATAATACTAGATTAATACATACAATTGCATACTCCCGAAAACTCTAACTTGTCAACGAAACACATTTGTAACTTTAAATGAACTTACACCCTTCAGCCATGACTTCGTTGATTTACTGAATCCTTAATAATTAAAATGCTCAAATATTGTATGAAAGTGTAATATTTTATAGAATTGTGAAGCATTGTGTAATTTCCATTCACATATGGGAAGGAAGTAATAGATTGAATTGAAGAAAGTGTGAAGTAAACTTGATGTGTATCGGGGTGTTTGCTGTAGTTTCCTTCGATGAAATGTGGCGTAGATAATTGGTTGTGTGTGTGAGGGGGACGGGGGAGGGGGGGGGGGGTGGGAAACTAGTTAAAATTAGTATGAAGTTTCAGTGCGTGGGGAATTCAGTATGCCTTCGGTTTGCCGACCACCAAAATCGAATGTGAATTAATTTTTTAGGAAAGATCGTTGATTATTAGAAAGGGTAGATATTATTAGTTGTGCTGTTGTGCCTCAGCCTCACAACACGTTTTAAGGCGTTCAAATCGCATTGCTTTGCCTAGCGGCAACGAGCTAAAAGTTCACCTTACCGCCGCTAGGGGATCTAAGGACCTTGTGAACCAATAGGAACGTCGCCTGTGTTGCCGTTTCAAATTGGCTATTGCATCACCAATTATATTGTACGTTTTGTAAAATTTTGTGAAAATTTTCAAGTGTTTATGCATAACAATGTTTTAAAATTTCAAAATATGCTATATTTTAAAAAGGCGTACCGACGTTGGTACTGACGAACATCAAAAAGCACTAGGTAGAGAAATATTGTACTAACGCGGCAACACTGGGCGTCGCCGAAGACGATTGTCACGAAGTAAAATTTCGCCGATCCGCGACAGGTAATTAAAATACACAAATGTGTGAAATTGTGCACACAAGTGAAGGCGCTGAACATTCATCTACATCGTGGCTCTGGATTAATTGTTGTTCGGATTAACACCGTCCTTATTTAATTACTGATTTGCACGTGACATTATCTGCGGAGTATAGATATAGGGTCGGTAGAGAGAAGCGCGAGTTTTGGTGTCTCGCTAGAGGAAAACGCTCGGGGAAAACCGGGAAAACGGCATTGTGATGCGTTTCGTGCAAAGGGACCTGTGGGTGAAGAGGTATCTTTTGCAGATTTTAATAGGACATAGCAGAGGTATAAAATTGGGACAACACTGTGCAAAAAAATGTCAAATCGGTCAATAAATACCAAAGTTATGATGCATTGAATTCCAAATTTTAATTTAACAAAAACCTTAGAAAAATAGGGTTAAACTTCCCATTTAGAGACATACGTTTTCAGCGTTTACTCCCTGGAGTGATATTTTTTTAAACTAACTAACTAGTGGAGCGTATACTAGATGCAGCTAGTGAGCGGGAGCATTCAAAAACCGAATTTCGAAATTGAGGCAATTTCAATCATAAAATTGGAGTTTGCAAGAAACTAAGTCTCGCACCCAGAGGTCCCTTTTCACGAAACGCATCACAATATGGGCTTCTATGAGGTCTACCGACCCCTGTGATTGTCAATGCCAGGGATCATGTTTGACTCAATGCTGGCTCATCGTGGATCGGAGACGCGACTTGATGATCTTGAGTTTGGAAAAAGAGCGTTCGCAATTCGCTTGAGTGCATGCAATGGTAAGGAGAAATTTAAATTTGTATGTCCAGTAAATTGTCGTGAATGGACTTGAATAAAAATTATATTTGTGCAATAGTCGGTATTTGCAATCAGAAATAATAATCCAATTATTTAACTAAAGTTGATGTCGGATTTGTACACAAAATATATTAAAGAAATTGCCTCTCGATGAGGACCTAGTCAGCGGACTGCAGAAACTCAGTATCAAACTCAAATTTTTTTACGAAATCAAGTAAGAAGGTAAGCGGCAGTGTATGGCGGTCATAAGGCCAAAATGGAAACAAACATGCGCATTATTTTCAACTGGATATTCTTATTTATACCCCGAAATTGAGCCGAAACAAAGCATTGCAAATTCAATGAAACTCTCGTAGTCTACGAGCGGCGGCTTTGGCGGAGAAGAAAAAGGATAGAGTAGAGGAACCAAGAAGTTACTTTTAGTTACTACGTTCGTTCCCTTCTATCCGCCGACAAAAGCCCGACATTACCCGTATTTATCTTTTCTGGATTACAATTATCAGCACCCCGGGCCAGTCCGCCACTGGTTGGTACTACATGCAAGAGTGGGTAACACGGTTTTCATTTGTACTGGGCAGTCGTCCGACCGTCTGTCATGGCGATAGTCGACCTGAAGTGTATTCTCATCGGCATTGATAATATTAAATATTGTGCAACCATCTACAGCATTATCTTCATAAGTTCATTATAACCCATGCCTATTTCCTGGAGTCCTAGACAGCACACTTACAATGGCCACTCCAGATGATAAGTATACCTACTGCCTAATAAATATGATATTAGGGTAAGTATACCTACTGCCTATTTTCCAGCCAATCTCAGCCACTATTGCAAACCCAATAGCTGTTTTTCGGTGACCGCCCATTTGCTTGTCTTACCGATGATGAACGCTAGGGGATAAACGCCCGATACACCGAGTGCGTTCAGGAAGACGAACACCTGGAAGGTGACGTAGTCGGAGGAGATGGCTTGAGCGATGCCCGTCACCGACATCAGCATGATACAGAACACGAACACACGCTTGCGTCCGAACCTGGGAACACGTCCCCTCATCGGTCATCAGAACAGTCAGGGTCTGGGGGCGGCACAACTACAACTACACAAATTAACAACACGCAACCACAAATTGCGAACTACAAACCGAAGCCTGTGACCTGGTCTGGTCTGCTGGTCTGGCGCGGAGAGAGGTAAACACAGAGTCACGCTCTTTGAGTGAGATGACTCAACGGACGTCTGCAAAGCATCCGATAGCAAATCCGAGGGATTGTGGCTTGCAAGGCGGTCGGCCAATGGCGACAAAGGGCAGATGACTTGAAAGGACTTGAGCGCTGCAACTTGCGAACAGTGGTATAGGCCTCTAAGGTATAGGTATCTTACATAATCTCCCGTTTTAGCACAGACCCACAATTACAACTAATCTATTATGTATAGGTATGGCAGGCATTTATATTTTCTATATTGTTCCGGATATACATTGTACAGACTATTTCATTTCTGAAAATCAACGTTGGGACGTAAAACAACAGCATTGGAAGTATAATTGATGAGCGTATCGAGTGAAGCGAGCGGAGCGAAATCTTCAATTTCACTACCCCCAAAAAAGTAACTTGTGCACGTTTTTTTTGTATGTGTGTTTGCGCGCGCTCTACAGACCAAACGCCTCAACCGATTTAGCTGAAACTCTTTAGAGGACCTAATTTTGTTCTCACTTAGATCCTCCAAGTTTTTGGAAAAGATCGGTTCGGAAATTTTTAATAAATCAATTTTTACGAAATTTGTAGATTTTTTCAAAATTTTGAATCGCTGTAAATGTCAAAGCTGTTTACAAATCTCCACCAAAACTTACAAAAATGTCAACCATATACATATTTATTATGCCTAAAAATCTGAGGTCGGTAGGACTTTCCGTTTGGTTTTTATTCGCATTTTTGGGGTGTTTTTTTCGTGATTTGACACCTGATTTTATACGAGTCCGGTTTCTTTCGTTTCCTTGGTTACCAGCTTTGTTGACTCCAAGTTTGGCCAAGGCAAAGATTTGACAGTTATCAGAAGTTTAGTCAATTTTGTTAATGGAAGTAATTGTAAGTAAATCCGTGCCAGAAATTTATCTCCAATCTAATAAGAACCCTCGGGCATATACATGTCTAATGTATTGACGTTATCATTACTCAATGAGTTCATAATCTGAATTTTTTTCGCTATCTAACAGCTCGAAGAGGAACAAAGGAACGTCAGAATCCGTCTACATTTTGAAGTGATCAGAATTTTCGAGAAGGCATGGTCTGGCTTGGTGCTCCATGGTTTTGATAGGACTTCTGCCCGCACCTTTTTATCCGCTATACCCAAACGGCTACGCTCATCTTCCACGCAACACAAATTGATTAGAGTTGTTACGTAACGATCGCTTAGAAAGTATGAATTTTGAGTTACAGAAACGCATAGCTGTAATTTATTTGCACCCCGCTCTCCGCCACATAAAAACGGATACCCACTTTTGTTTCCAGTATATGCAACCTAATGGCATACATGCCATTTGGTTGCAATGCAAGGTATTACCACGGGTATTACCTTAAAGATAAGTAATGGGGTAACTGCCCATTCTAAGGTATTACAGATTTCAAGGTATGCACATTTGTAAGGTAGCAAGGTTACAAAGCTACAAAGCTGCAGTTCTGCTAAGGTGCTATGTTGCAAGGGCTGGACGAATAACTCACTTGTCCGCCAGGAGGCCAAAGAGGACCGCGCCCATGAGGATGCCGGCGAAGTGCACGGAGCCGACCAGTGACAGCATCCACAGGTTGTCAGCGCACGTGATGTTCCACTGGAGAGGACGAAGCACACCCGTCAGTGCCTACCGTAGTAACCGGGGCCCACGTGAGCCCCGAATCACGTTCATAGCGGGGACCAGGCACGCCGCGGATACAAGATTTGGGGCTAGGGTTGCGTAGGAATTTGTGTGTGTTCATTTTGCTTGGGAGGACAAAACGCCGAGTGGACAAATTGTGGACAAAAATGGTGACAAATTGAGGACAAATTGCACTGAGTTAGAGTTTTTTTATTGCAGCCATCTCGGTCGTTACCCCAGCACCGGCAAATTGTTCAATTTTTCGAATCTATGTCCGTTACAATTTGCTGTTCCAGAACTGCTACTTTCGCAAAACATATGTGCAATCTCTATAAAGACTGCTAGGCCATTTCAACGTTGCTTTCCCTGTTCGTCTGCCATCTTGAATAACGACTAATTGAATAAGGAATAATGCATCTGGTAACTCAGTGCGGCTGCTCTCTTGGACAAACTTAAGACTTTTTGTTGCCAGTTCGGTAGATACTGGATAAACGACAATTTTCTGTTAGACGACGACACATTTCTGGAAGACGATAGTCCACTGTGAATTAGTGACTAACAAGAGGCGATAGAATAACGTCACATGGCATACGGTCACAATGTGCTATGGCCTGGGCAGGGCAGGGCAGGGCAGAACAGTGCAGGGCAGGGCAGGGCAAAGAAAGACAGAGCCCCGCACTCTGTGGGTGGTCACAGCGAACGCACCTCGCTGACGATGGTATTCTCGTTGTCGAACACCCAGCGGTCGCACCCCACGACGTCGCGGGAGAAGACGTCGGGACAGGCGACGCCCGTGTCGTTGGCGAGCGGCGCGTACATGGCGCACTGCGCCGCGACGTAGGCGGCGCCGGGCGTCGCGGCGCTCGGAACGGCGCGCTCCGTCCACGGCTGGGCGTACACCGGGTGCGCGTCGTCGTCGCACTCGGGCACGAAGCATCTGCAACCAGGCGATGGGAACATTGGTCACAGGGTTGACAGCGCTCTACCAGGCGTGGGAACATTGATCACAGGGTTGACAGGGCTCTACCAGGCGTGGGAACATTAGTCACAGGGTTGACAGGGCTCTACCAGGCGTGGGAACATTGGTCACAGGGTTGACAGGGCTGTACCAGGCGTGGGAACATTAGTCACAGGGTTGACAGGGCTGTACCAGGCGTGGGAACATTAGTCACAGGGTTGACAGGGCTCTACCAGGCGTGGGAACATTGGTCACAGGGTGACAGGGCTCTACCGGGCGAGGGAACATTGGTCACTGGGTTGACAGGGCTTTACGAGGCGTGGGAACATTGGTCACACGGTTGTATTCGTTGCGAGATTTTTCTGTTGGTTTGGCCAATGTACGTTTAATGTACGTTTTTAAACCGCAAGGAACTTCATACACTCCTTGAAATTCGTTTGGGACGATGTCTTTTCCTTTCGTAAAGAGAGAGCCGATTTTAATGTGTGGCTTGTAGATGGTGTAAATTTTCTCCTTACGAAGGATTCTCCCAATACGATCAGTAAGTAGTAACTCCCTTAACGTAAGGTAGGAGAGCCTTTTTATTTACTGTGGTGTCGTCTTCAAGATCATCCTCGGGGTTTTTTGGCGTCCATTTGTATGCTCGATTGATCTCCGAATTTGAGAAACCATTTTCGCCTAAAGCATGTCGAAATTTAAAAAGTTCTTCTCCTAGGTGTTCATTGTCTGCGAGTAGTTTTGAGCGATGAACTAAGGTTTTCGGTATGGAGCTTATTTGAGCAGGATGGTGGTGTGAGGAAGCATGGAGGTAGCGGTTGGTGTACGTTGCTTTTCTGTGGACTGTGTGTGACAGGGTCCCATCTCCTCGTTTTATAACCAGGACATCCAAAAACGCAAGCTGGTCGTTTTTCTCGGTTTATACCGTGAATTCTATGTTTGGGTGCATGCTATTCAGATGGACCAGAAACAAATCTAGGGCCTGTCTTCCATGTGGCCAAATAACGAATGTATCGTCAACATATCTGAGCCATAGACTGGGTTGAAGGTGTTGGGTTTCAAGGGCACGTGTTTCTAGACTTTCTAGGAATAGGTTGGCAATTACCGGTGACAGTGGTGATCCCATTGGTGCTCCTTCAACCTGCTTGTACTTTTTTCCGCCATATGCGAAATAAGTATTATTTAAGCAATGTCGGGTAAGGTCCAGAAACAACTGAGGTGGTGAATGTTTTTTCTTAATTATTCCGAGAGTCTCTTCTACTGTAACTTTAGTAAATAAGGATTTTATGTCAAAACCACCATTAAGCAGTATTGTGGAATGGTGATGTTTCTTATCCTTTCCAAAAAGTGTTGGGAGTTTTTGACATACGAGTCCGCTTCTTCTGCATAAGGTTGTAATCGTTTGGCCAGATTTCGGGCGAGGGCTTGTATTGGAGATCCAATGGCTGATACAATTGGTCTCAATGGAGCGCCTGGTTTCTGTATTTTGGGGAGCCCGTATAGATTAGGGCACCGTGATTATTTTTCCCTAGGAATTATAAATCTTTGTTCCTTTGGGTCAATGGGAGAGTTGGCTATTAATTTCTTAGTGGACTTTTCCAGATAAACATTTGGATCGGTGTTTATAGCTTTATACGCTGAGTCTTCTAAAAGTCTTTCGATTTTCTCTTTATATTCATCTGCATTAAGATGCACTGTGACGTTTCCTTTGTCTGCTGGTAAAACAATAACATATTTATTTTGCCGTAGCGGTTGAAGTGCTTTGAATTCATCATAAAAGATGTTAGGTTTAGGGATTTTTGCGTATTGTAAGATCCTAGAAGACTCTTGACGGATTTTTTCAGCAATGTTTTTATCGAGGTGTCCAATAGCCGACTCAACACCACATATGATGTCTTCAACTGGGATTCGTCTTGGCGTCATAGCAAAGTTGAACCCCTTGGTGAGGGCATTTAATGTATTTTCGTCGAGTGTAATATTTGACAAGTTATAAATGACATTTGACGGATCGAGACTTTTTAGAGTGGGCTTTTTTGTCTTCAAAAGGCGGTTGAACTTACTTTTTAGTGAAGTATAGTGGTGTCAAAAGCAGCGTCTTCTGCTCGTTGGTACGACATATCATCGATGATTATCCATAATGTTGGATGTATAGCACTGCCGAGGGATTGATGTGCTCCTAGAAGGTGTTTTGATATTGTGTCACGCATTTTTCGTGTGCAGTAAATAGAATCTCTAAGTAATGCCATGCTTGCTTGGTGTAATATTTCGTTAGTACGTTTTGTTCTCATATGAAAGCGTAACCGCATGCAGCGGGGTACGACATCAGCGTTTCTGCAGCGTATTAGAAATGACAATTTGCAGACATTTGGCTTTCTTTATGCGATCCTTGTAGAAAAGTTGTGCTTCACTAGCGGTCTCCTCTCCAAAAAGGCGTTTTATAAGAGTGTTTAGATTTTCACAGCAAAGGATATTACAATCGATATTTTTAGATTTAACTGTGTTGAAGGTTTATTTATTTTCCCAGCGTTTCGGGCGGATTGTCCGTCCATCTTCAGGGTTTGCTTTGCTATGACTTTTGTCATTTGAGTTTTTGGTTCTTGTAGAAGAAAGCAAACCTTGAATATCCCGCCCGAAACGTCGGGAAAATAAATAAACCTTCAACACAGTTAAATCCAAAACATACTATATATATATATATATATATATATATATATATATATATATATATATATATATATATATATATATATATATATATATATATATATATATATATATATATATTTTTTTTTTTTTAAGACTTTTGGATAAACTGTGGTGTTTTATTATTCATTTTCCCAACGTTTCGACCAAATTGTTTGGTCTTTCTCAAGGGTCAATCAATGAACTACAAAAAACAAAACTTTGGACAAAAGGTACCAGAGATCTCAACAATCAAACCAAAGTTATAAAAAAAAAAAATTTTTTGACAAGAAACATATAGCGAGAAGGTCAAGGTCGATTCTGTTTCGATGCAGTCTTGCTCCGTGTTGTAGGCCCCAGGGAAGGGGTGGGTGGATGGTGTATGGCGATTCAGTGTTCGACTCGTATGTGTAGCCAGTTTCCAGGCTGGTGGCAGTCGTTTGGCGTCATCTCTCTTGTTCATTGTGTCGGGGCGCTTTTCTATCTCAATGGATTCTCTGATTATGCGCGGGTAGAATTTCTCTTCTTTCGCCACCGTCCGTGCGTTTTTGAAGTCCACCACGTGTCCAAATTGATCTGCATGCTGTGCCAACGTTGAAGTCTTCAAGGAATTCGTGACAGCTACCTTGTGTTCTTGAATTCGATGCATTATCTTCCTGTTGGTTTGGCCAATATAAATTTTGTTGCACGACCCACATGGGACTTCATAAACTCCTTGGTGACTTGATTCCAGGAATCAAGAACTTGATTCCAAACGAATCCCAAGGAGTTTATGAGGGGGCACCTATGGGTTCTCCTTTATCCCCTGTTATTGCTAATCTTTTCATGCAAGAGTTCGAGGTGAAAGCTATCGACTTAGCTGTTTTAAAACCTAAGTATTGGCTACGGTACGTTGATGACATCTTTGCAATTTGGCCACATGGAGAAAGGACTCTTTCTCCCTTCCTTGAACATCTGAACTGCTTACATGAAAATATAAAGTTCACAATGGATATAGAGAAAGACAGAATATTTCCTTTTCTCGATGTAGAAATTATGAGAAACCCCAACAACGCATTCGGCCACACAGTATACAGAAAGACCACACACACGAACCGTTATCTGCACGGGTCTTCACACCATTATCCTGCGCAAATTCGCTCCGTTGCATACACCCTGGCCATAAGATCAAACCGCATTGCAGATAAAGAACATATCAAGAAAGACAAGCAAATTTTAAACAATGCTCTTGTCCAGAATGGTTTCCCAACAGCATTAATCAAGAAAGCGTGAATGCGAAAACCCAACGCTGAAAAGCATGGAGATGAAACAAGAAATCACTATGAACCGCAAAACGACAAAGAAAAGCTGTATGACACCCACCAGGCTTTCCTACCTTCCGTGCATGGGGTCACGGACAAAATTAGCCGACTTCTTAGAGAAGATAATATTGAAACGATTTTTAATACTAATAAGAAGCTCGGCAATTTGCTAAGGAACTGCAAGGACACAATCGACCTTGAAGGTTTTCAAAATTTTAAGGAACTAAACTAGTAAAAATAACACTTTTTAAGCCCTTAAAGCTGGGACCGAAAGATTCCAAAGCACAGTGTGTATTGTGCAACCGTCTCGTTTTCCAGCTGGTTCTCGGCCTCTCAGAGAGTGTTCCGATGCGGACGGTCACCGACGATCCCAGCCCCATGGGGCTTGAAAGCTTGCAAAAAGCATTGTGTGTACTGGCTATATCAGTATACCTGATGGTAATAAGCAGGGTTGGATTGGGGTTGTTTGGGGATTAACCGGACCGGGCATTTTAAATGAAACCAGCCCTCCCCCCCCCCCCCCCCCGCAAAGCCAAACAAATTTTGAGTTAAAGGTTTTCATTGGATTGGAGCAAATATAAGCGTTTGCGGTAAATTTGGGGTTTGAAAATGGGAAGGTCAGAACAGCATATTTCATGATTGATTTAATGCTTCAAGAAGGTCCCTTGTTAGGCTTTAAACAACCAGTGGCAGACTGGCTTGAAAACCCCGGTGTGTTGTTCCAAAATTAGGCGCGTCATTGCGAAAGGCATATAATAGCCATTATCCCATAAAGATTTTTTAAAGCTTCAAAATTTATTTAGCTGTCATTCAATTAACCACCAATTTACAATACATTGTGCCGTTGGCGAAAATTTTATGGTCCAATATTTTGTGTGAAATGCATGCTTATAGTTATGGCTTTGGGGCCCTTAAATCATTTCTACTAGCAGCTGGTCCTCAAGAAAGATGCAAATCCACTCCACTTATTAACATGAAATGGAGTATAAACTGAAACAAAACGCCGCTACTCGCAAACAATACAATCTATAGTCTAAACTCTTTCGCGTGCTACAAATATGAGGAAGAGGTAGTCAATATTTTAAATAATTTTTAATATTCAATCCAGTTATAGTACACAATTAAATGTGTTTGCTGCAAATGCTGACCATAAATCATTTTAAATCATAATTTTAGGACTATATTGGCTTCTGGTAGATGCGCAAGTATAATTGCTTTGTGAACGTTGGTAAAAATGTAAAACACCTATTTTTTGTCAAAAAAACTCAAATGAAAGAGTTTTGTGATCAGCCAAATAAAATACAGACTTTTAGTTTGTGTAAAACATAACATACAATTGATTACTAATCGATTCAATAATCAGGCGTATTTGAGATTTTAAGAACTGGAGACCGATCATGTAACTTTTGTCCAAAACGTTCGTTTTCGATATCATTCGATTTCGTTACCGCATGCGATTTTGAAAAAGTGCTCACGGTGATCATGTATCACATTCGTTAGCGAAAACGTTCGAAATGTCACCTGCGATTCGATTTGGTTGAGAGACATACTATTTTTGAAATGGTAGTACTCGAGCATGCGCAATGAGACTGAGAAATGACAAACGACTTTGTGCGGATCTTTTCAAACTATTTGCAAACGGACAAACTCCAAGAAGGCAATATGAACTTTGAACGGGAAAATGATGATATTAAGTCACGGTAAGCAATAGATTTAATTAATAATTATTAAAATTGACCAAGTAATTGTGCTCGTGCTAGCAAAATACTTATTAAAATGTAAGTAAAGAGGTGGTGGGTCTTCCATCCTTGTCATAGAAAATATTGAGCAAACACAGCATAGGATCTATAGGTACATAAATTATTGTCAAATAAATGTTTATAGTTTGAATAAAAGAAATGTTTTATTGTTGTAGGTATTTTATAAATGTAACAGTATAGATATTTGCAAGAAAAATAATTGTTACGTTGGCTTTCACAATAGACACAACCCTTCCAATCCTTTCTTCTTTCCTTTTCCAGAAAATCACACATCACCGATAAACAGCGCCATATACTCGTCGAATTCATGAGGGGGCATCCTGCGTTTGCCCGTAATGAATTACTTGGGCCGCACGGCAAAGCGATGCAAAGGAACCTGCTGCAGACCCATGCCTACCAATTAAATTCTTGTGGCGATGGTACGACTAAGGAACCATCGAAATGGTTGAAGGTAGGTACTCTGCACCTATTATCAACAAGTTCATGCAACATCTATGCATATAACCGATTTTAGAATACAGTTCAATGAGTTTGTTACAAAGAGGTAAAGGCAATATTATGAATATTAACCTTCCACTTGTCTTGTACTTACAGTCATGGCAAGACTGGAAATCGAAAGTGAAAGCAAAGGCAGCATCCATAGCCAAATACAGGCAAGGGACGGGGGGCGGGTCACCACCAAACCCGCTGTCAGACATCGAAGAGCTCTGCGTTGAGATTCTGACGGAGGAGACCATAGTTGGCGACAAAGATTTACCAGAGGGAGGAGCCCGACTACCTGTCTCTGATGTCGTCCAGCCACCACCAAGCCACAGTCGGCAACAAAATGTCAATCTAGCGACAACCCAAATCAACAAGCCATCAACAAGCCATGGCCGGGAAAAAGAGGGGAGAGCCCTTCCACCAACCCTCCACCAGACACCAACGATGCCCAGAGATGAGGCATTTTGGGCCTTGGACGGTGACATCGGGTTGTCGTTGGAAGGCATTCCAACCGAAAATTATGTGGTACGTGACCTGAAAAATAACTAAATACTAAATAATTTTAAATAATTGAAATTTGTTTAAAAAACATTCCATGCATACGGTTATTATTCGCCAGGTGATCGCTGAGAGGCCTCCTGAACAGTGCCAGGAAGGAAAGAGTAAAAAAAACTCCTGCGAACCCAAAGGTCAGTAGAAAATAAACATCAATGCTATTCTATTATATCATGCTTAAGCTATATGTATACATTAACAATAATATCAAATCTTGTTGCAGAGCCCCAAGCTAAGAAGCAGAAAACAAATAGCTTCAATTTTGCTCCATCGTCCGCTGAAGCCATGGCCGTAGCGGAATCGTATGTGCATGGCGCAGGTGACAGAACCAAGATCGACATGGAGCGCTTAGCTGTTGAAAAAGAAAATCTTCTAATCAATAAGGCTCAGCTGACTCTGAAAGAAGAGATGGTGGCTATAGCTAAACAGCAATTAGTTGAGGAAAGAAAGAGAACTGTGGCGTTTGAAACGGCAGTTGCAAAATTTGGTCTGCTGGCAGAATCGATGGCTGAAAATTATCGCCAAAACCGTTAGTCGTAAATGTTGTGCTGCTTATCACCTTATCCAATTGTCGGTGTAGGTACCTGTAACTTGTACAAATTAATACGTGATATTATCAAACTAAAAATTAACTCACTTTCAATAATAATAATTGTAACTAGGTACCTATCAATAATTTATGTTCACCTATGCGTTATTAACATATATAAATAAATACAATACCGACGTAAGGTACTTAAAAAGGAAAGATACTGGATGTTTATTTAAGATGTTTGGAATAGGAAATGGAAAGGGATGGCTCGTTTGAAGGGAGGGCTAGTCAGTTGGTGAAGAAGTCTCGAACGACGCGGGCTCGTGCTGCATGGCCCGCGGCATGCACGTCGACTGCGTGCAGCTGGGCGGGGGCATTCACCATTGCGTCTATGTCATCAAACACTGGTTCGGGATTTGGCAGCCGGAAGTGTATACCCATGTTGTGTAGAATGACGCATGCATTGATGATCAAACCTTAGCAGAAAAAAAGCACCATTCAGACAGTGTCCTTGTATCTTGTATGATTCCCACAAGCATCATTTTAGTAAAGAAGTTGTCTCTCTAGCGGTTTAAAAGTTGCCAAGCAAGCTTACCAGCAACTTCCGGGCTATAATGGAGTGCCCTCTCTTTTCGGCAGCACCGGAATTTAGCTTTGAGTACGCCAATGCATCGCTCCACAGTGCTTCTAGACGAAGTGTGCCGGTCGTTATATCGCCCCTCTGGAGTGTTGGCGCCAGGGTCATTAGCGAATGGCCTCAGCAGCCATGGTTCTGAAGGGTAGCCAGAGTCCACTGCAATACATATGTGGTATACACATACATATTGGGTTTGCGCTTTACTTACGAGCTACTATGTATCACAAATAATTACCCAACAGCCACGTTCCTCTGTGGCCAGTGGCATACAGAGCTTCCAGCTCTCGACGGGGCGCCGACAACCGCCAGATGTGTGAATCGTGAGCCCTGCCCCCATGTCGGGCATTTACAGCAAGAATGCGCAAGTCGAAGTAACAAACCTAGAAACATAAGTATTCATAAATTAAGGAAGGTAATTATAGAGCATGTTGCATGTTTAAGATGCATGTTTAAGCTGCTGTGGTTAGTTTTCTGTGGACTAGATTGAATAGCTAGTGTTTACTTGGTTAGCTAGTTACAAATGAGACAAAATCAACATTTATGAGGGTACTAGGTACCTAACGATTTTGTTTGTTGCAAGATAGGTAGTACAAATTAGATGTTTACTACTCACAATTTGAACATTCTTGCTGAAATAACCTTTCCTGTTCATGTACAGGTGCGCCCTCTCGCGCTTGGGTGGAAACATCGCTATGTGGGTCCCGTCCACACACCCAATTACACCAGGGAACTGTCTAGCTTGCCAGAATCTGAAATAGAAAAAAAAACTGTATGTTAGTTCATTTGCACGGGAAGGTAGTTTGTGCAATAGATCCATACGCATATCACCTATCACATCATACATTTTCTAAATGCCATTGCAAGCTCCACTTACTGGGAACATGACCCCACCTTTTTCACATCTTCTCTGACATTAGAGTAGATACCTAGATATCTATAGGTACCTACTCAATAGGCTATACATCAACTACCACCTAGGTACCGAAACAAATTAATGTTTTGCTCACAGTCACTCATTCACTTATTAAATCCCAGTATCTACTCTAAATGCTGCAAATAAATAAGCAGGTACCTAGCTGTCAGGTACCTTATATATCCTTTCATTGAGAGCTTTAAACTTTTCACTCGAGTAAATACTTCCAAATCTAGGTTAGAAACCCACCTTTCCTTTATACTTTGCCGAGCAGCTTCATTCAATGGAAATCTGATCCATGTTCCCAACAGATGCTGATTCATGGCTTGCACCACCTCTTTCACTGCGGTGCATACTCTTGATTGGCACATTGCCTGCAAAAAGTCTTGTCCCACCCGGCGCTGGTAACTGCCCGCTGCCAGGAAGTTTAGTGTTGTCATCACCTGCACAAATTCACAGATCATGGGATAAGGTTAATATCAAAGTTTACAATTTTATAGATTAGGATGTAAGGCACACTCTACCTATTGGATTTAGGAGGCACATACATGGCAATAGCTGTGTATGCCATAGGTCTGGGAAGGTCATAATGGGTAGGGTAATGGATAATATGGGTGGGGGACGGCTGTGTAATCCTGATAAGTAAGGTTATGGAACATGGTTGAAACGATTTGACAGGACGCTCGGAACAAAAAAGCGAGCTGTTAAATGTGTATTAGAACATCCGAAAACTACAACATAATATTTGAATAGGTGCACTTACCCGCATCCATATAGGAATGGCAGTAATCCTCACAGATGGTTGCATATGGGGAGTCAGTGCGTTGACAAGATCATGAGCTGCAACTTTGGGCACTCGGTATATATGTTCAAACGATCGATCACTAATTGCAAATGAATCGTACGCATCTCTGAGTTGTCGTCTATAAATTATCATTTGCCGTTGCTGCCGAATATGCTCGTTTTCATTTAAAATGTGGATAAGATTTTGAGCAACTAAATATTCGACATAATTGTCAGCCATCTTGGTATACAAAACGCAATGTTTATCTGTCACTATGGTGATAAAATCGCGCGTGATTTCAAAAGCGAATGCCTCTGAGTATTCGCTTTCAAATCGCAACTTTTTAGGCATATCACTCGAAAACAAATTTACATGATCACCCAATCAAAAACGAATCGATAGGATTTGAAATCATGCGATATATCGGCCGAAAACGAACGCTTTTGAAATCGAAAAAAGTAACATGATCGGTCTCCTGTACCACCATTCACCAATAGATTTTACGGTTCACGACCGGAGACCTTTACTTGGGAACCCTATAGCGGAACAATGGGACGGCCTGCGAATGTAGAAACCTCTGGCTCCTGCCTACCAGCAGGGGAGTCTCTTTGACAGTAAAACACCGCTTGCGTTCTTAACGTGAAAAACAGTTTGGTATTCTCGGCGACGCTGACGTCGAGGCTAAAGTATGGTGCCTTTACCTATAAATAATTAGCTATACGCATTTACTGAGAAGATACATTCGCCCTTTCCAAAGAGCCGAAAAAGAGCCAAAAATCAACTCAACTCATCTCTCAACTATCCATCTTTCAACTCATAATTTGTCTTCTAGATCGCAATACGCTGTTTTTTTTATCGCAAGATCGCAAACAGAACGCTAGTTTATATCATTGTCAAAATATAGGCATTTTAATGTCCGGCAATAGGGCCCAGAATGTCAAAAGTCGCGATCGCACCCTCGCACCCCAGGCCAGCCTCTACATATAGAGTTAAAATCGAATAATATTTTAACTGCCCAGACACCGAACAAAACGACCCGATCTCTGGGAAACCTTCCCTCCAAGTTTCCAACTGAACCGATTGCAGTAAACAAACCCTAGTGAACAAACCCTAGGGCTACCCTTTCGTTACCCATTGCATGCAAATAGGCGCAGATTCTATGTGTGTTTGCATACTAGATATTTTTCGCAATTTATAAAGCAATGAATACTTTGATAGAGCCTTCCTAACGCCGCCAATCGCTCGAGTAGTACGGGTTCCATTTCTACAAACATTATCAAGGCGGTAGTCGGTCAAACAAAGCCAGCGGACCATGCCGATACACTTCTTCATTAGCATTCTTTATTCTTCAACGTAACTTGATGCTACCTTACATAGTTTCCATAGTGATCGGCATTCGGCTCGCGAAGAGTTTCCGCCAGGCCGCTCATTGCGGGCCAATGGCCGGCCGGCACCTCCATTCTGGGGAGTGTAAGTAGTCCTCGGCTTTTTTTCTCATTGAACGATAATAGAAAATACACACATTTCTTAGATAAAATTCAACCGGCCCAAAAGTGTATTAAAACTCCACCGGCCCTTCGGGCATTTGCCCGGTCGCCTAATGGGCCTATCCAACCCTGGCAATGAGTACCTAGGTATGTAATAGCTGGTTTTTAATTTACTCAGCCAAGACCGGTAATATTTGAAAATTATTCTCAGTATCAATAATTCTTGTCTCGATAATTAGCTAAGACACAACAGAACACTCTCAAACTCTCAAAATAAAATAATGGGTTCAATAAGTGTGCAGTTTAATTTTAAAGTTCTGTTTGCCCAAGTCCACATTGTTATTGGTGTAATTGTTATTTTTTTGGCTATATATTTGTGTTTTTATCACCTCCATAAAAATATCTCAAAGTTACATTCATAATCAAGGGGGTCGGTAGACCCCAAATAGAAGTCCCAAAAACAGTTTTCCCGACTTTCCCGAGCGTTTTTCTCGAGCGAAACACCATAACTCGCGCTCCCGCTGCCGATTCTATATATTAATGCTCAGAGGATGTCAAAATAAAAGTAATTAAATAAGGACGGTGTTAATGCGAACAGAAATGAATCCAGAGCCACGGTGGAGATGGATATTGAGCGCCATCACTTGTGTGCACAATATTTTCGGTAAATTTCGCACATATGATGTAATTTAATAACCTTTCGCGAATCGGCGAATAAAACCCAACGGTGTTGCCGCGTACGTACACATATTCGTAGACCTAGTACTGTTTGATGTTGGTCGGTACATCGGTACGCTTTTTTAAAAGCAAGTATATTTTGACAATTGTAAAGTGTTGTTAGCCTAAAAACTTGAAAATTATCACAGAATTTTACAACACGTACAATAAAATTGGTGATTCAAAAGCCAATTAGAAACGGCAACACAGGCGACGTTCAGCGGTATACAAGGCCCTTAGAAAAGTTCACCTCACTGCCGCTTAGGGATCTAAGGGCCATGTATACGGCTCGTTCTCATAATACCTTTTCTCACAACACCTACGATACCTGCGACCCTTATTTTTCTCACAACGCCTACAGACCTTCTCCCGGGCTCTCGCGGTCAAAAGTTTTCTCATAAGACCTATTCTTGTAACACCTACGAAGGGAGGTGGTCACGTGGAGCCGAACATTTCGGAACTCGCAAGCGGCTGACGGTAGAGGAGCCATGCCGGTGTCGGGCGGTTGCCGGGCGTTTTAACACGTGAAGTACCCTTAAAAAGTGGCTGCGGCGCGACCTTCCGGGCCTGATTCCGGGCGCCGACGCACTTCACGGAGACGCTCTCGGCTGCGCACCCCGTCTTGGCCGTCATCGTCGACGACGGGCCTTATACCTCGTTCACACTACACGAGTTAATCATGATCAAGTCCTCAACTCGATCAAATATGGCGTTGATTGGGTTTCAAAAGTTAGTTGGTGTTCACACTTGTTTCCTTACTTGATCATGATCAAGTCATTCGGACAAGTTCGGAATATGTTCGGAAAACGAACACAACCGACGATTCTAATCTCACTTTATCACCGAGCTCATAGCACACGGAACACGCTCCCAGGTTAATGTTGCAACGTTTCCGGTGGCGGATTTTGAAATAATCACGAACTTTTCCGAGCGTTCACGACGTGCGTTCCGATGCTATACTGCAACCACATTTTACATTCAACCTCGAGTAACTCCAAATTAACGTTGAATGCGTTGAATTCTCTATTAATCTTATTTAAATTACGAAAGCTCGTAATTGGCTATTCATTTTATTATTCCCAAAAGTACCAGTACGCGGTACCAGAGCCACTATGAGTGTTCGTAGACTCTGGACCATACCCCCCTGGGGACATTCAATTCTCACCCTGTATGCAAATTACTTCTCCCAAATTTAATGGCCATTAAGCTCAGCGGTTAGAGCACCAGCCGCGAAAGTTGGGGTTCAAATCCCGGAATGGACAACACTTTTGGGAGGCTAATTTGTGTACATAATAATAAAAAAAAGGGATAACTCAGTTTGTGAAAAAGTGGATGTGGACCAAACAAGTACTAGAGCGACGAAAGGTCAACAGGATATAGATTTTATCGGGCCCCGAATTTATAATATTTTACCTGTCCCTCTAAGAACCATGCACATTTCTAAAACATCTACATTTAAACTGCATCTCAATATATGGATATTTGATAAAGGAAGAGACTTCTATAGCAATAAATCTTTTTTAACCTTATCTGGATAAGTTTATGTTGTTGTTGGTTTTTTATGTTACCTATTCAATTTGTCCAGTTGGAGTATCATCTGATTTGCAGTAGCCATCTTTTCATATAGTATATATTTTCTTTTGTATCTTTCGCTCACACACAGGCAATTTTGCCTATGTGAGCTTCCATTTTTGTAACCTGTTACTCTTTTTTCTCTCTTTCTCTCTCATGTCTGTACACTTGGAATAAAGAAAATATTAAAAATAAAAAATAAAACAAATGTGTGTTTGCGCGCGCTCTACAGGCCAAACGCCTGCGTCGAACGCGATGAAATTTTCAGGGTGTCTACTTTTGTTCTAAACTTAGACCCCCTGCGTTTTTCAAGAATATCCTCCATACCTCTTCCCTTAAAAGCAGAAAAAATAGCAATATTCGGCAATTGAGAAAGTTTGATAAAATACGGAAATTTATTTAAAAGTGCGTATTGTTTTAAAATTTTCCCAATTTCGATTGTTGTCTTAAGTAACGATCAAAACCAAATCGAAACATCACACCAAAATTTTTGACTTGAAGTTGACTTCAAGATTTGACAGATATTAGAAATTTTGTCAATTTCGTGCATGCAAGTTCTGGAAAGTAAGTCCACGGCAGAAATATATCTCCAACCTTATAAAAACCCTTGGGCATGAGCTGCATCTATGTATTTACATGCACATTGCTCAATTACCTCAAAGTGATCATATTTCCGCTACCCTGTCGGGTGCTTGGACAGAAAAAAAGAAAGGTCAGAATCGTTTACATTTTCAAGTGATCAGAATTTTTGAGAGAGCAACGGTCCGGCTTGCTGCTCCATGATTGTCATAGGCTTTTTGCCTCAATCTTTTTATGCGCTATATACAAACCGCTACTCTCAACTTCAACGCAACACAAATTGCGTTCGCGATGCCAAATTAGCTGCAAATTAGCAGAGGTTCATACCATAGTACCAAGATCTTGGAAGTTCTTGTTTCAAGATCTTGCCAAGAAAAATAATACAAATCTGTAAATGAAAAAGTGTAATAATTCCAATAATATAACTGTAAAAATGCATATTTTTTTGTTTAACAACGCACAGTACAACAGTTTGTGAGCACCCAAACAGATTTCTAGGATTAAAATAACTAGCAATATCAATTATCGATCGATGCTAAAAAAAATGTGGGTGCATGTTGCATAAAAATGGTTGCAATATATATTTCACCCGACATGAAACTGTTTTTAACGTGCTGCAGGTGTTGATACTTAATAATATCAGATATGATGTGTTACTTAAAGCGCCAAACGACTCACGTGTTGCTCAAGTAAGAAGAACGTAATTTGAACCTTCACAGAATCGGGAAAAAATGATCGCTTTTAAATCTCCCACGTTTGGGTAGAAACGAGTAAATAGTAACTTTAGTTCCAAAGAGATTAAGACTGAGATGGTACTTCATTGGCTCACTTACGAGGCACACGCACTGTCTAATCAGGTAGGGTTACGACACCCCTACCAATTCAATTCAAAATGTCACGTTGATGAACTTATTGACGGAGAATATACTAATGCCGCACACGAGTAGGTACCAATTATTTTGGATGAAACTGAAAAACCAGTAAAAGTTATCTGTAAAAGTTTGTTATTAATGATATTGAATTCTAGCTACTGCTTGCCAGTGTTTGTCAAATTCTATACTGAGCTTCTCACTAGGTGGCTGTTGTAGGCGACTGTTACATGCAAAATTTGTTCTTTGCCTGGAAAAAGAAAAAAGAAACAAAATTACAACCAATATCTTACTGTCGGTGGTGTCACGCGTCCGCAGTGGAGAGATCAGATCTGCAGTGTAGCGAACTCCCAAAACCATCCAGAATCTAGGGGGGGAGGGGGGAGCATGTTTGACTAGAAGGTTGGTGATTTCACAGGTAATAAAGGTATAATACTCCAAAGAATAAAACATGGACTCATAGAAACAATAGAAATTAGTTTGACACATGTGAACATGCGAGTAGATTTAACGGTGTGAATGGACTAGAAGTGCATAGAAAGAATTTTCCTAATGTGGGGAGGAACCATTGTCTTTTGAGCAAAATAAAATTGTACAGATGTACACTATTAGTGACAGCCCAAAACAAAATAGCTAGGCAATTTATTATGCATTTAAATAAAGAATTAGTCATTTTTTGTGTAATGACTATACAGTAGCAATTTAAACAAAATTTCTAATGTTATTCATAATTTCCGGCAAGCATAATCATAACACAAAATTGATTCTTACTTGATTCAATGTTTTGGGCTGTCAAGGTCACTAATAGTGTATCTGTAAAAGAATAATTTAAAGACATATTCGAACACTAAGGGTTTCCTCCCACCTTAGGCCGTTGTGGTTCTCGAAGAATACTTAAAAAGTAATCGGCGTCAGATTTGACCAGACGACTGTATTGCATAAACCCCGAAAGGATGGTCCAGGTCCAGCCCTGCTTTAGGGGTTGGCTTGGGCAATTTTTTATTTTTATTTTAGGGCTCAGTTCGAGATGCTGTGATGTTGAAAACGTAACGCCGCATCCAACGGTGAAATAACATTGGAGGGTCACCGGCCCGATAACAGATATATTAGGGTTTCAAAACTTGAAATTTAACATGGACCGTGGACGGCATAGGAAGTCAGGTCAAAACCGTCAAATAACCCAGGATAGCTCTAAATATAACCATAGCATTTAAACAAATTTCTATATACTTGAAAGGTATTTCTTTGATGAACACTCACAGCAAAAGAAAAGCTGGGGTCACAAAACTCACTTTTATGATAACAGCATATCAAAAATGACATTGCATATTGAGGGTGACGTTTTTGGCGCTTTTTAAATATTTTTCCCATTAAAGTAGAGCAGTTATATACAGGGGCGAAGCGTCTTATGAGACAATGAGACAGTGTTTACCCTCAAAATTACGAGATGAAGTTTTTTTTAACGAATCTTTTAAGTTTATTTAGCGAGTGGCTCGAACGAGCTCGGTGCGAGCTGCATATGGATTCACACTCGCGCGCCAAGCTCGGCTGTAACGCGAGCGCAACCGAAGAGCTACGAGCGATTTACTATTCGAGCACCGAGGGAGAGACATAGTTGAAAATTGTCTCCTAGCATAGGGTCTTATACACTGGCCCCCGCCACCCGCCCCCCGATGCTTGATTTCCGAGTCACCGCTGCAATAAAATCGCTGCGTTTGAGACGCGTCTCGGCTCTGTGACTCCGTGCCGTCCTGAAAATATGTGCTTCGGGAACCGCGTCTCCGTAGCACAAGCGCGCTCCGTGGCGCGGGATATTTTTCAGGTTTAGTAGTAGCGCTTACCCATGGCATAAGGCGCTTACCCAGCGTTGAAAGCGATTAGCATTGCTTTCCTGCTCAACGTAAACCACAGCACATGCAAGCTTATTTCGTCCTAAATAATAGGTAATTTAGTAACGATAAGGTTCATATTTCCAGCCAGCATAAACTGAATGAACATGACCGTATGATCGAACTTCTATACAATTTTTTTAAAGGCACTGAGACTGATATTAATTTCATTTACCGTGCTACAGAGAGATAATGGTACCCCTACGCACGTGCCACTGCCAAATGTACGTAATATTACGTGTGTCTCCTCCGTGAAAATACCCACGCTTCGCCCCTGGTTATACCTATACATGTTTTTCCAACTGTGCACACTTTTTCGCACAGAATTACGTTGAAAAATTGGCGTTATCATGGATACGAAGACCAAACGCAAGAGAGACTAAGTGCCGGATTGTCAGTGGCCCGTTAAGATACTAACGGTCCATTAGCAAGAAAATTAAAGACTCTGATTGGACATTGCTAAGCAAATAATAAGTTAACAGACCATTAGATATTTAAAGTACGTGTCACTGAAAAACCAGGTATAAGTCTGATTTTGGCACCCATGGTTTAAAAACAATTTAAAAATATCAGTGGGCCATTAGAATAATTGCTAACTAATCATTTTAAAAGAAAATACATGTTACTGATCCAGTGGTTGGTCCTTATTTGGACCATTTTCTTTGGGCTTGATCGGTTTTCATCGGGCTCTCTACGGATATGAGCACTCCATGCTCCTTCAAGCAACTCAGCTATACCGAGCTACTATCGGCCTTTCTGGGATTTCTAAGTGACAAGAGGACCCAGCATTGACTTAGGGGTCCGGGTACTTATTCACTATTTGGGCTATTCGGGCCTTTTACTGCCATATTTAGTTCTCAGAAAAATTGTGCCCAAGATCATGTTAAAAAGATGCGGCCTTGAATCTCTGTGCAATTCCAGGACATATCCTGGATAATTACAACGCCAACAAGATTACCGGACCAAGCAAATTGATCATTGCCAGAAATGCTACAGTAGGGAGGGTGGGTGTGTGCAGGGAGGGAGGATGTAAAAGCACATGATAATCAAGATACCTAGGTAGACATATTATCTGCTACACTCTGTCCCATGAGAGAATATTCTTTCTGCTGCAGCACTTAGGTTACTAGAATAGCTGCCATCTTGAAGAAGGATGGGTACAAGTAGAGATGTAAATTAGTAACAGATTGACGGTAATTACAAAATTATTACCTATCAATTTTACAGCAACAACATGTGCAAAAATGCGCCACCAGCGATACAACATAAAGTATATTCTATTATGGCTTTTTAATACCCCCCCCCCCCCCCACAAACAATGATGGTTTGGTTGCACTAACAAGAAAGTTTCCGGCACCGTTTACGCATTGTAACCCTCCATCCCATGAATCTACGAATAAACACGATAATTTTAAAGGAGTAGCCTACACTGTTACTCTTAGAGCCTCGTGTTTCGATGCTGGTAGGTACCAGTGCTTGGAAGCTTTCTTTTTATTCTCACTTGTGGAGATGGACCAGTGTCCAGTGGTGTAGTGCAGGGTACACTCACATTTTATTTTTAAAATTTGCAGGTACTCTCCTTAATTTTAAAGAAACACTCTGGTAGATACTGGTGTTGTTATTTATAGCTTTTTTTGCGGCTACGTTTTGCAAATTTTCAATATCATTCATGAGCACTAAATATACCCGTTCCAGACATCATAGTACCTATGTGCAAAATTGTGGTAAAAGGGGATACCTACATTGCAAAAATATAAGTGCTTGTATAGAACCCAAAGAAATGTGCGCCAGTCTTTTAGAGATAGATAACAGGAAATTGTCGCAGGTAAGCGCCAATCAACCATGTTTGAACATAAGGATACTATTTGAGCCTAAGGATTCAAGGTAAGTGCCAATAAATGACAAGATGTGGATAGAAACACCCCCCCCCCCCCCCCGCCCATTTAACAAAAGCTCGCCACATTTATTTCCAGCACTACACCACTGTCAGTGTCCATCTGTAATAAATACCTAGGTACTAGGTATAAATACCTAGGACGGCAGAAAGCGGCGCCAAGTCGATTATCGCAGCTACGCGTGTAGGTGACGCAAAGAGTTAGAGGAGAGGTCCGCAGATCATGTCAACCAGCAGAGAAGGCTGAATCCACAAATGAAGTGCCTTGGTTATTGAAAAAGGAAACGCAGAACATTAAAAGTAGGTAGCACTTAATAAAATTATGCTCAAACACGAGTTTGACACTCAAAAATACATTTTCTCTACTGACAGTTACTTGAATCCAATATAACATATCATGGCTTTGAATTATTTTATTGTGGCATTGCTGAATGCGTTTAAATTGAAATAACATACCTTTATGAACATTCGTCGATTCAAGGAACAAAAGCGTTGACGTTCAAATACTTTGTTGCAAAGATCATGTCAGTTCATGTTAGGGTTCTTGAAGGCACACGAGCAGGTAGGCGGAGCAGGCACATGGTGCTGTAGCAAGAATTTGTCGTCATTCATAAAAAATTCCTTTCTTCGATCGATCAAGATCTTAGTTTTCAGTGTATACAAACAATATTTCGTGAAAAATATCAGCGAGCACAGAAAAGCAAGCAATTACATTCACAGGATTTTTTCCCGTGACCCGAAGCCGAGAGCTCACCGCTATTTTTAATGGCGGCTGCTCGAGGCGCCATCTGTCGTATTTCAATATCAGGCGGGAACAAAAACACTAAAGTATGCTAAATATTCATATCAGTGTAGCAACATGCAGAAAGTTAATAATTGTCGAGATTCAAATAAATCAAAAAAAATAGCATTAAAATTACAAAGATTACTTCGATTACACTTCGATCTCTTCGATACACGATTACTTTGTGATCGAAGGGAAATCCGACTGACGTCTTCACATTTGAAATAAAAATTTCAGAGAATCTGCCTGTGTTCTCAACTTAGACCCTTAACGTTTTTGGAAGAGATCGGTTCAGAACTTTTTCAACACATCAATATTTACGAATTTTTCAAATTTTTCAAATATTTGAATCTCTCTAAATGTCAAAGTTCTTTACAAATCTTCACCAAAACTTATAAACGTGGTCGACCTAAATGAAATGTATTATGCCCATGGTAATCTGAGGTGGTTAGGACTTTCCAATTGTTTTTTTCGCATTTTTGAAGTGTTTTTTTCGCGATTTTTTTTTCACGACCCCCCCCCCCCCCCCCCCCCCCCCGCCAATCAGGGCTGGATCCGCCCCTGATCACGACGCAGTCAAATTATATTTAGTTCGGCCTCTCGCTACCCCTACAATATTTAAACCCAATATTGCGTTACGATTTTTGTAAAATTTCTGATATAACATGTAATTTCTTAGACGACTCGGCAGACGCATGAGTCTTAGAATTTTGAGACTCCTCAGTAACTTGTTATTATTGTAATCACTCATTAATAACCCAGCAGTTACCAGAATCTGTGAGTTTAACAGATTGTCAACCCCCTCCCCTTCCTCACATTACCCCCCCCCCCCCCCCCCCCCCCCGCACCTTCACAATCCCCATTATACCATGAAGAGATCACGGTGGCACGGTGTGAGCAGGTCTACCTTGCATTTAGATTAACAATACAACGAGCCATTAGGGCTTGGCGGATTTCGGCCGCGACGTATACAACTTAACCATAACAAAATGTTGCGCGGCCTTCGGCTTCGCCGAACGAATGTTATCGAGGACTGGAAGTGTTTTGTATGAAAAGTACCCGGCAGCCAGTAAACTTTTCTGGAAATATGGGAGCTTCCCCCCCCCCCCCCCCTTTCGCAATGTAGGGCACATCCATCCCCAACCCCACCAGATTTCACTCCCTCCCCTTGTCGAGCCCATTCTCTTAAACGAGGATGTTATAAGTAACGGCCTATTCGCAAAACGCATTAAAGTTGAACATTTTCAAATTGACCCCCCAAAAAAGGGCTCAATTTTGGGCGCACAGCCCCGGGTGTTTTAATCTAAACTTCGAGCAACACATGGAACAAAATTATAGCCAAAAAGTGTGCAATGTGCTGGGGGTACAGTGGCATGTTTCCGTATGTTTTTTGATCCCCCCCCCCCCCCCCCCCCCCTCCTAAAAGATAGCCCTGAACTTGACTTTTGCCCGAAATTTTGAAATCGTATCATGAGAAGAGTATCTCTGACATTGGATTACTCTATTGGTATGAAAGTAAAAAATTGTCAGAAATGCTTCCTCCCTCCCCCCCCCCCCCCCCCCCACACACTCACATAATACAAAAAAGGGCCAAAAAGTGTCACGCGAGCTTTAAAACCCTCGAACTCGAGGTAGCTCGAGGGACAGATACCAAAATCGGATCCGACTTTGATAAAACGCTATCGACAATTTCTTGTAAGGACCTTGCAAAAATCGTAACACAAGAAAAAAGTTTAAAGATATTATCAAGAAATTGTCAAGAAATTGTCAAGAAATTGTTTCTCTGTCAAGATTCAAAAATCTTACATGCATTTATGATCTTTTTGGACCTTGTCAAGATATTGTCAATTTCTTATCAAGATCTTAAAAATATATTGGCTGAAGGAAAAAATCTTAAGAAATTGCCAAGAAATTGCCAAGAAATTGGCAATATCTTGAATCTTGCCACGATCTTGCAAGATCTTGCTAAGAATTTTCAGCAGGGATGCACTGTACCTGTAGTTAGGCACTCCAGCTGTGAAAACGTAGGCGAGGTTGTGAGAGGCGCAGAAGAAGACCGGCATACAGATCATGAAGTAGATGGTGATCTGGTATGGACCGAACTCTCCCAACTCCTCGAGGACGTCGTCGAAATCCATGTCTGCACTCTCTATGCGTCCTCTGGGCGCGAGCGTCGCTCTGGATCTGGAAGGCAGACGGCAGACATGATGGCAAACAGCGAGGCGCACACGGGAGTCGATACTCGTTGGGACTTGGGCTGGACGATCTGGAGATATAAGAACGCTCTTTGCTTCGTTTAGTGCTACCTTCGGCGAGGTTACTCAACGTGATGCAGCACCCACGCCGAAGATAGCACTAAACAAAGCATTAGAGTTCCTGTACAACTACCCTGTTGCACTTATCCTTAGAAAATAAAATACCCTGTTAGTCGGTGGGTATATTACTAACCTTGATCAATCAGCAGAGAGACGCAATGGGAAGCCGAAATGTTTTGTTTTAGATTCACATTGTTTCGTCGGTATTTGCCTGACGACGGGGAAGAAAACGCGACTTTTTCCCGAAACTTGACATCACCGAGTTTGATAAACGAATCCCTAAACTTTTCAGACTTCCGAACCGAAACAATGTGAAGATTTCGGCGCTGGTAATCTTACTGTAGCATTTTTGCACGTGTGTTCACGAGCCAACTCGGGATGCCACATATTTTTAAGATGCAGTGATTGATTGAATACTAAAAAACGCACCACTATATTGTTACGATAAATGATGACTATGACAACAAAACATTGGTTTAAAAAAAGCACTCACCCTTTTTTGTGCACGGCCGCCTGCAAGAGACTGAATATAGCATTATTGTCGCTCAAGGTTCAGTGTCGACTGGCAACATTTCATTCCTGTTCTCACCT
Organism: Nemoura dubitans; assembly: GCA_921293005.1. Classification (NCBI taxonomy): domain Eukaryota; kingdom Metazoa; phylum Arthropoda; class Insecta; order Plecoptera; family Nemouridae; genus Nemoura; species Nemoura dubitans. The sequence goes on from OV121073.1 coordinate 42,977,322, forward strand.
CATTTCTGCGCAAACATGCATGTTTTACACCATGTCCCTATAGTACGTCTCAGGTTCTTTGGCAGCAACAAACCGGTTTTCTACAATGTTATAGTATAGGCCCAATGCCCCGAGGCGCTGCAAAAGAACATGAGACGTGCTATATATGTTTTACCTGTAGGTTTGTCTGAGGAGCACATGGTTTCACAGTAACGAGCCTTTTGTCTTTGACCTTTAGAATAACATATCGGCTCTGATGTACTACCCGTGTGGACAGCACTGGGCTAGGTGTATCTAGAGAGACTATATACGGTTAGAGAGTGGCCAACATGATAACACTTTCTATTGGCTGTTCGAATTCCATGCTAATCGGACGCCATGTTTTTACCAAGTTGATCACGAAGCACGTGGCAGTTGTCTATGAGTTTCTCATATTCCTTTGCTTATCTACGTATTGTGAACACAATGGTGAGGTAAGTTCGTAACGTATCAACTACTGCTGAAAGGGCTGTTGAATAGTTCAAGTTGGTAAAAACATGGCGCCCATACGCAGAGATGGCCACTCTCTAACCGTATTTCTAGGTATATCTAGATATGCCATCCTGTTATAAATTATGATACAATATATGAACCAAAGTGCTCCACCACATTCTGTCGACAGGTAACGTCACGCTACGTAATGTGACATATTTTTAGAAACGATATCAAAATAAATTATTAGACCTATAAGAAGTTAAATTATTTAAGTGTAAATCTAACCCCCCCCCCCCCTGCCCCCTCTAAGTAATGATACGCACAGCTGTCTCGCGGAACATTTGATTATATATTGTTACAATTAATTCAGGATCTTACTTGCTGTGCCGATAAGTCCTCGCTTGGCATTAAATTAGGAATTGTTACAATTAATTTAGGATCTTACTTGTGGTGCCGATAAGTCTTCGCTTGGCATTAAAATAGGTTGTTACAATTCGCCAGTATCTAATTTTGACTAGCCGAAAAGGTATACTATAAATATCGCTCACAAAATTCTATTACCACTGGTTTGACAGCTGTGTCTCGTTGCAGCTTCCTCTCAAAAACTAACTTCCTGACCACACGAGTCCACCCACGCAATTCGGTTATTGCTGCTACTGAAACTGCCAAAACATGCGTATACTCATGCTCCGCTTACGCATGCTCGTGCCAAAGTCCCTTCCCAAAACACAGGCCCCAAAATTTGTTTGAATCAAAACACAACGGAACGGTTTTTATCCTGTTACGTCCACACTCGTGTATAGGTAGGTGTACATATTAAGGCCAATTTAAGGGGAGATGATTTTTTTGGTACTAATTATCAAAATGGTGGGCTGAAACGTTTCTAGGACCTCAACTGAACCAATTTCTACATAAAACTACCTTTTACTACCTTTTACTACAAAAAAAACTATTTTTTTGCTTTCATAAAAAAATTATTACCACGAAACTATTCTCTGATAACTAAGAGGCTGACTTGCGGCCTTATTTGGAGCATCCTGAACATTATAAGGCCACTACTGTTTTACGTGGAGGTTTCATGGTAAAATGTGACCTGTTCTTTAAATATCAATATTTTAGTTTTAATCGAACATACCTAACATTTGTTTTTGCCATTATTTATTAATAACATTAAATACCTTGCTATGACACAGTGTTTGATAAGAACTTTATTCAAAATAAACTATCAACCTGGCATAACCTTACCTAGTTCATGATGACTAAAAGATAAATTCAGTTTCATGACTTTGAGGGTTAATTTCATGATTAAAATTGCTGCCAGTCAAGCACAACAATTCCAGAGACTGCACAAATTACTTTTTAACTGGATAGACATTCAAATTCTTCATTATCACACATCCAACTTACATAAAAATAATCATACACACACTATCTTGCATCAGCATTCGAGCGCGCTCCAAAATCGCATTTGTTTTTACTTTAGCTGGTCAGTCAGCCAGCTGACATAAGACCTTGAATTTTTGTATGGAAAATTTTATGGGAATCATACCCGTGGCGAAACCTATATGATAAAAGTTCAACTTTCCGAGAAAACACCTGGTGGCCTTATTATGGTACATGGCCTTAATATGTACACCTACTTTACACATCGCAATACTTTCGCTTTTTGCAGCAAGTACAGCAATGTATAAAACAAGAATTTAAATCGGTAACAAAACAAAACAACAGAAAAGCGATACCAGGGAAATGTTCATTTCTTTTTCCTCTCCGGACACTTTTGGGCTTCTCCCCTCCATATGTCTCCCTTTGAAAAAATCTTCGAAATATGCTGATGAACCATGGCTACAGCCAGGGTTGGATAGGGGGAATAAACCGGCCCGGGCATTTCAGAGAAAAAGTCGGTCCACAAGAAAATCCAAACAAACGTCACCCGCTTTTTCCGAAAGTCATTCCCTAACAGAAACGTCGTCGCTCCTGTGAGGCCTACCAGCCATAGTTTGTGCCTTGTGTCTCGGACCACGAGGGCGGCCCCCAGTCGTTCTAGCCCGGCCCAGAACCTGCCGGCCCTTCGGGCATTTGCCCAGTCACCTAGTGGGCCTATACAACCCTGGCTGGATGACATGGTCCCAAAGGAAGATGTGGAACATCCTAATTGCCAGCACATCAATTAGGTCACGCTCACGTCAGATTTCTTGAATAAAAATTCAACACTCACATATATGTGAGTGTTGAATTTTATATATATATATATATATATATATATATATATATATATATATATATATATATATATATATATATATATATATATATATATATATATATATATATATATATATAACCTAAAAAATCTGCCGATCGAATGCAGCCATCTGTGCAATCATTTGCCTCTTTGCACAGCTCGAAGGTTTACAACCCTTACCCTGATAATCCCCTGGCCCTGGAGGCCTTCACATGACGTACTCCTCAATCTCTTAGAAATAACCCATCACGACCACAAGAACACAGAAAAATCGCTAAATACTCCCAGAAGACCGTCCACTGCACTTGTGGACCCAGTGGCGGCTCGTGGTGAAAGAAAGTGAGGAGGCCCGATCATTTATGATTCCCCCTCCCCCCCCCCCCCCAACCCACACGATAGACAAAATAACTGCAATTATCTGCCAGCGACTGGTTGCGATATGCCCGTGGATGTTGGTCTGTGTTTGATTGTGTGCATCATCTCAACCTTTCACGCATTGACAGCATTTTCAAATGCATTTGAACTCTTCGGAGAACGCTGTTGGGAAATCGTGCGCTTGAAGCTCGCCCGCACTCACACTGCGAGCATAGCAAGCAAAGAGCGGGGGTCTCCGTTCCGCGTGCATAAGGTCCAAAGTCGCGCACCGCGCAGGGCAGTCCATGCGTCGCGGGGTGCCTACATTCTGCGGCTCAATAAGGTACGGCCCAACAAACTGCAGGTCAAACGAGTATAAAATGCGGCTCAGTTTTGTGCAGCCCAACAACCATCTTCATATTGTGCGGCTCAATATTCCTCGGCTCAAATTAGTTTCGAATTTGTTGGTATTACAAGGGTTACATACTGCGGCCCAACATTCTGCGGCTTAAATTCCAGCAAAATAAAGTGAGGCTCAATAAAGTGCGGCTCAGTTTCGCATCCTTTACCCAAACGATACACAGTTCATATTCTGCGGCTCAACATTCCTCGGCTCAAAGCATGGACCACCCACCATGCCGCTGTCTGGTCGGTAACAGCTGCAAATAGTTCACAGAATGGCCGTGCACGCGAACGCTAACTGTATGTACCACACTGCTGTAACCGGAATTCTCCCGCCGACATTGATGAGTCAGGGCTTGGATATCTGGTGCGTCGTTCAGGTGTATCAGCCGGGTGACTCATCCACCACCGGTTTTTGCCTTGTCGGCTATCGCGGACGGGGAGACGGGCTGGGGAGTCGAGGCGAGAGTTTAGAAGAGGAAGGTCGGTTCGGGTTCGGAGAGTGTGGTGATGCAGTAGTGGTTGGCCGGCGAGTGCGTTGGGAAGAAGAAATGAGCTGGATCGGGAGTATATTGTTTGTTCGAGTTTAAGTGTCGATAGGGTTTGGATTGTTTGGCCCCCTCTTTGTTTTCGCCATTTTTGGAAGAGGTTTTGTCGGCGAGAGAATGGCGTGGCGCCCTTAGTAGTTTTAGTTTCGGTGGGGGAACTTGGGGTCATCGTCTAGGGTTATTATATTATTGTTCATCCTCTATAGAGTTAGTTTAGTTATAGTTCGGTAAAGATAAGTTGCCCTTCGAAGAACTAGAAGAACAAGATCTTCGTGGCTGCTCACTCCGAGAAGAGAAGTTCGGGAGGAATTGGTGGTGAGTCAAGTTGTTATTATTATTACGACCCCCCTTCTATTCTCCCGCAGAGCTGAACGTTACAAATTGGCGCCCAACGTGGGGCTTCTTATTTTATTTCGGTTGGGGCTAGTGGCATTGGGCCATTCGGCATATTGCAAAATGGACTACACCAGGCTCAAGAAGGATGAATTGGAGTATGAGCTGAAGGTCAGAGGGGTGACGGACCTCACCTCCTCTGAAGCCATGAAAAAAAGCTTGGCCCAGTTGCTGCGGTATGAAAAGGAGGGACTCTCTTCTCTGGTGGACGCGGTAACCGAGGGGGTTACCGAAGAATTAGGTATATGCCAAACCAAGTTGGACGAGATTAAAGCGGCCATCGGGTCGAGTGAGCCTGGTGCTGGGAGCGCCAGCGACAAGAGGCGATGGGAGACGCGGCTGGCCCGCGGGTTTCGTCGGCTGGGACGGCTGCGTACGGACGATACCGAGATGGCCAAAACGAGGTCGGCCTTGGTACGCGGGACGCTAGATTTGTTAGACGTAATCAATCCGGAGGCTGCTTCCAAGGAAGCGAGGGGGGTAGACAAGGAAGATGCACCCAACGCAGAAGGAATGGACAAGGCCTTGGTACGCGGGACGCTTGAATTGTTAGACGTAATCAATCCGGAGGCTGCTTCCGAGGAAGCGAGGGGGGTAGACAAGGAAGATGCACCCAACGCGGAAGGAATGGACAAGTCCTTGTCCGCGATTAGCCTAGATTCGAACGTTCAAACTAGGGTCGTCGTGAAGAAAGAACAGGTCCCGGTGTGGAAGTGGGGCATCTCATTTTCCGGCGATGGACAAGGGCTCAGCGTCAACGCCTTCCTCGAGAGAGTGGAAGAATTACGCGAATGTAGGAGGGTTTCGCGAGAGGAACTGTGGTTGTCGGCCATCGACCTGTTCACCGGCCCTGCTTTGATTTGGTTCCGAGCCGTGCGTCGTCAGCTAGCCTCGTGGGAGGAGTTAACCAAGTACCTACGGCAGGAATTCTTACCGCTCGACTACGAGGAGTTGCTTTGGGACGAGATAAAATCTCGTACTCAAGGGTCCGATGAGAGATTAACAGTATTCATATCCACCATGATGAATTTGTTTGATAGACTTCCCGAACCGCCGACCGAGGGAAAAAAACTCAGCATAATACGGCGAAACCTGTTGCCATATTATACCGATCGCCTGGCCCTACACCCCGTAACTTCATTGTCAGAGTTGTTCACGTTGACCAGGCAAATAGAGGAGAGTCGGCTACGTGCTGGGAAGTTTAGGCCCCCACCAAATAGGCGCTCATGCCTAGAGGGGGACCTGGCCTACCAGGGAAAACTTCGGAGTTGTGCGGCTATTGATCTTGACTCGGGAACGGGAGCGGGAGCGCCGAAGGAGACCCGCAAACCCCGTAACGAAATGCCGTGCTGGAACTGCGGGGATCTCTCTCACTTCTTCCAAGAATGCGACCAGAAGCGCCAGGTGTTCTGCGTGGGATGCGGTCACGCCGGTACGTACCGACGGGAATGTCCCACGTGCAGTCCGACGGAGGCAAAAAACGCGCAGCCGAGGCGGGACTAGGTCGGGTCTCGCCTTGCATAGAATTACCTCGGCCGACCGCTGTCCCCGTGACCACGCACGAGCTAGTATCGGTGACGGGTGATCACCGTCCCTACCTGAAGGTCCAAGTAATGGGGGTAGACATGACCGGCCTTTTAGATTCAGGTTCCACCCGAACTCTCATTAATAGTCGTGGTGTGGCGGATTTAGAGGTCCTAGGCCTCTCGATCAGGTACCTGAATACCATGGTGGCCAGCATGGCTGACGGTCATGACTGCGCAGTGAGCGGGGAAGTCGACGTCCCGTTCGTCCTGGACGACAGACTAGAAAAAGTGCCGGTACTGGTGGTACCTAACCTTGCCCATACCCTTGTGCTCGGTTGGGACTTCTGGAGGGCGATGGACTTCTGGAGGGCGATGCGAGTCAGACCTAATCTGGACACGCGGTCCGACGCTGGTTCAGGGGTTACGGGGCCGGATATTTCGGTCATGGATGTTAACAAATTAAGGACTACAGAAGCAGAAGATGAGATATTGCGAAAGCTAGTTGAGGAACTCCTACCGCAGGATGAGTCCGGTCGATTAGGGTGCACGGATTTGGTCGAGCACCGTATCGAGACCGGGGACAGCCTGCCAATCAAGCAACGCAGTTACCCGGTATCACCTGTCGTGTTAAAGCAAATCAACGTGGAGTTGGATAAGATGCTTGCGGATGGGGTAGTCGAACCGACGAACAGCCCGTGGAGCTCTCCCTTGCTCTTAGTGAAGAAGAAGGACGGGAGCTTCCGGTTCGTAGTGGACTACAGGAAGGTTAACGCGGTTACAAAACGAGACGCCTACCCCATGCCCTTCGTGACTACCATCCTTGACCAATTAAAGGATGCCCGCTTCATTTCCTCGTTGGACTTAAAGTCGGCCTATTGGCAAGTTAAGGTGGACAAGTCTAGCCAGGACAAAACGGCGTTTGCGGTGCCTCGTCGAGGGCTCTTCAGGTTCAAGAGGATGCCCTTCGGGTTGCATAGCTCGGCCGCCACCTGGCAACGTCTGATGGACCGAGTGTTGGGTCCTGAGCTAGAACCCCACGTCTTCGTATACCTGGACGACGTCATTATTGTCACCCCTACCTTTGAAGAACACACGCGTGTCTTACGGGCGGTACTTGGTAAACTTGCGGAGGCAGGGCTAACCATAAACCGGAAGAAATGCGAATTCGGACGCCAATCGCTGAAATATTTAGGCTACGTGGTGGATGAAAAGGGGCTTCGGGTGGATCCGGATAAGGTAGAATGTATACTAAACTACCCCACCCCTAGGAATCCCACCGAGGTAAAGCGTTTCGCCGGGATCGCCAGCTGGTACCGCCGCTTTGTCCCCGATTTTGCTACCAGGATGGCGCCGCTCAACGAGCTGACCAAGGCCAAGAAGTACCAAAAGAAGAGCTGGGAATGGACTGACGAACACGAGGCAGCCTTCCGGGGCATCAAAAGATTCCTTGTGGAGGCTCCGGTACTGACCTGTCCCGACTTCAGTAAGGCCTTCCAAGTGCAAACGGACGCATCGGGCGTTGGGTTGGGCGCCGTTATTTCCCAAAAGTTCGAGGAGGAGGAAAGGGTAATCGCCTACGCCAGTCGCGCGCTCTCCAAGGCGGAGCGCAAATACTCCGCGACGGAGCTAGAGTGTCTTGCGGTAGTGTGGGCTATCGAGAAGTTCCGTCCTTACTTAGAGGGGGCCGAGTTTACGGTGGTGACTGATCACCACTCCCTTATCTGGTTAAACAACCTGAAGGAGCCGCGAGGACGACTCGCGAGGTGGGCCGTTCGCCTCCAACAATATTCGTTTACCATTGCCTATCGTCCGGGAAAACACAACGCAGGGCCCGACGCTCTGTCGCGCGCTTTCCCTGTGTCGCTCATCAAGGTTGAAGAGGGTGACCGCGACCCGTGGTACCTGCAGATGATGGCAAGGGTTGAGAAATCATCGACTAGCTACTCTCAGTGGAGACTTCACAAGGGTCAACTCTTCAGGAAACCTCCAGCCGGGGATCCGGCTAACCCCATCGAGCCGGCAGGGGCAACGTGGAAACTGGTCGTCCCCAAGCCTCTCCGTCAGACTGTTTTAAGGGAAAACCACGATTCCCCGACCGCCGGCCACTTGGGCATATTCAAGACTCAGAAAAGGGTCGCCGAGTCTTACTATTGGCCGAAGATGGCCGTCGACGTAGCGCGGTACGTCCGGCGGTGCGAGGTATGTCTTGCCCTCAAGCCGGACCTACGAGGGCCAGCTGGGCTCATGGGAGAGCAGAGAGTAGTCAGCGAACCGTGGCAGATGATCGCTACGGACCTAATGGGCCCTCTCCCACTCTCAACAAAGCAGAATCGTTTTCTCCTGGTCGTTACGGATTGTTTCTCTAAGTTTACCCGTCTTTTCCCCTTGCGGCAAGCTACCGCTCAAGCGGTGGCCCGTCACATCGAGAACGACATCTTCCTTCTCTTCGGGGCCCCTCAATTTATTATATGCGATAATGGTTCGCAATACACCAGCGACCTATTCAAGAATCTGATGGGATCGTACCAGTGTAAAATCCTATATACCCCAAGCTACCATCCCCAAGCGGATCCGACCGAAAGGGTGAATCGGGTAATAAAGACGATGCTGGCCTCCTATGTCAAGGATAACCATCGGCATTGGGATCGGGTCTTGCCCAAATTGGAGTTCGCCCTCAACACCGCGACGCACGAGGTGGTGGGGTTTGCCCCTGCCTTTATAAACTTTGGTCGGCATGTTACCCTCTCGAGGGTCCAGCCCCCGGACCTGGAAGGGGCTGATGAGGGTGTTGCACCCAGGGTCGGTACCAGGGAACCGAGATTACAGTCAATCAAGGAAATATCCTCCCTGTACGAAGAAGTGAAGACCCGGTTAAGGAAGAGCTATGAACGCAACCAACAGCACTACAACCTCCACCGCCGACATCAGCAATATTCGGAAGGGGATTTAGTGTGGAGGAAGGTCTTTCCTGTTTCGAACGCCGCCAACTACTTCTCGGCCAAGCTGGCACCCAAATATCAACGTTGTCGGGTCAGGAAGAAGATATCTGCCGTGGTTTACGAATTAGAAACGGAACAAGGCGCGGCGGTCGGGAAATGGCACGTGAAGGATCTGAAGCCCAACCCTTCCACGGACGACCTCGAGGATTGCGAGAAGGAATAGGTTTCCTTCTTTTAGAGGAAAAGGGGGAGTTTGTAACCGGAATTCTCCCGCTGACATTGATAAGTCAGGGCTTGGATATCTGGTGCGTCGTTCAGGTGTATCAGCCGGGTGACTCATCCACCACCGGTTTTTGCCTTGTCGGCTATCGCGGACGGGGAGACGGGCTGGGGAGTCGAGGCGAGAGTTTAGAAGAGGAAGGTCGGTTCGGGTTCGGAGAGTGTGGTGATGCAGTAGTGGTTGGCCGGCGAGTGCGTTGGGAAGAAGAAATGAGCTGGATCGGGAGTATATTGTTTGTTCGAGTTTAAGTGTCGATAGGGTTTGGATTGTTTGGCCCCCTCTTTGTTTTCGCCATTTTTGGAAGAGGTTTTGTCGGCGAGAGAATGGCGTGGCGCCCTTAGTAGTTTTAGTTTCGGTGGGGGAACTTGGGGTCATCGTCTAGGGTTATTATATTATTGTTCATCCTCTATAGAGTTAGTTTAGTTATAGTTCGGTAAAGATAAGTTGCCCTTCGAAGAACTAGAAGAACAAGATCTTCGTGGCTGCTCACTCCGAGAAGAGAAGTTCGGGAGGAATTGGTGGTGAGTCAAGTTGTTATTATTATTACGACCCCCCCTTCTATTCTCCCGCAGAGCTGAACGTTACACTGCACACAGTTGATGAGATCGAAGGAATGCCTGTACCGGAAGGGGTTGAAAGACGTTGATTGCCTTGTGGCTAGACATGTATGTTTATCATACAATAGCCGGGAATAGTCAATAGGCAATATCAATCCATAGTCAATAGTCGGGGAAACTAGTGCCAACTGGGGATCTACCATACGCCAAGCATCTTTGCCACATCATTGATGAGCGTAGCGAGCGAAGCGAGCGAAGCGAAATCATCAATTTCACTACTGCTAAAAAAAAACACTTGTTTGTTTTGTTTTTGTTTTTTGTTTGTTTGTTTGTTTGTTTGTTTGTTTGTTTGTGTGTTTGCGCGCGCTCTACAGGCCAAACGCCTGCGTCGATTACGATGAAATTTTCAGGGTGTCTACTTTTGTTCTCAACTTAGACCCCCTGCGTTTTTCAAGAAAATCCTCAATACTCTTCACATTCAAAGCAGAAAAAAGAGCAATATTTGACAACTGGGAAAGTTAGGAAAAATACGGAAATTTATTTAAAAGTGCGTAATTTTTTCAAACTCTCCCAATTTTGATTGTTGCCTTTAGAAACCACCGAAACATCACACCAGATTATTTTACTTGAGGTTGTCTTCAAGATTTGACAGATATTAGAAATTTAATCGATTTCGTGCATGCAAGTTTTTGAAAGTAAGTCCGCGGCAAAAATATATCTCCAACCTAATAAATACCCTTGGGCATAAGTTACATCTATGTATTACTATGTATGTGAATGTGCATGCACATTGCTCAATGACATCAAAATGAGCATATTTCCTCTACCCGAAAGCTCGGACAGGAACAAAGAAAGGTCTGAATCGTTTACGTTTTCAAGTGATCAGAATTTTTGAAAAAGCAATGGTCCGGCTTGCTGGTCCATGATTTAGGCTTTTTGCCTCAATCTTTTTATGGTCTATATACAAACCGCTACGCTCATCTTCAACGCAACACAAATTGCGTTCGCCCTAGTACCACACAAGTTGTATGTGGGACACTATAGCACACATTCCATTGAACGCCAGCAGGGGGTGGGGGAGACCATTGACAAGGGTTTGACAGGTAATTAACCTGGATCACCTACTGGGGATGGGGGGACCTTTGACAAGGGTTTGACAGGTAATAAGTTTGTCAGGTATAGAACCAAAGAAGGTAATTAGTTTATAGCATCCATTGAACAGCTGCAGCCTTTGACAAGGATTTGACATGTAATTAACCTTGAACACCTGCAGCATTTGACAAGGGTTTGACAGGTTATTAGTTTGTCAGGTATAGAACCAAAGAAGGTAATTAGTTTATAGCACACATTCCATTGAACACCTGCAGGGGGTGGGGGAGACCATTGACAAGGGTTTGACAGGTGATTAACCTTGAACACCTGCAGCCTTTGACAAGGGTTTGACAGGTAATTAGTTTGTCAGGTATAGAACCAAAGAAGGTAATTAGTTTATAGCACACATTCCATTGAACACCTGCAGGGGGTGGGGGAGATCATTGACAAGGGTTTGACAGGTAATTAACCTTGAACACCTCTTGGGGATGGGGGGACATTTGACAAGGGTTTGACAGGTAATTAGTTTGTCAGGTATAGAACCAAAGAAGGTAATTAGTTTATAGCATCCATTGAACAGATGCAGCCTTTGACAAGGGTTTGACAGGTAATTAACCTTGAACACCTGCAGCCTTTGACAAGGGTTTGACAGGTAATTAGTTTGTCAGGTATAGAACCAAAAAAGGTAATTAGTTTATAGCACACATTCCATTAAACACCTGCAGGGGGTGGGGGAGACATTTGACAAGGGTTTGACAGGTAATTAATCTTAAACACCTACTGGGGGGGGGGACATTTGTCAAGGGTTTGACAGGTAATTAATCTTAAACACCTGCTGGGGGGGGGGGGGGACATTTGACAAGGGTTTGACAGGTAATTAGTTTGTCAGGTATAGAACCAAAGAAGGTAATTAGTTTGACTTAACATTGAACAGCTGCAGCCTTCGACAAGGGTTTGACAGGTAATTAACATTGAACACCTGCAGCCTTTGACAAGGGTTTGACAGGTAATTAACATTGATTACGTGGACCTTTGATAAGGTTTGCCAGGTATAGAACCCAAGAAGTTAATTAGTTTGACTGAACATTGAACACCTGGACCTTTGTTGACAGGTTTGATGAGGGTTGCCTGGTAATTAGTTTAAACCATGAGAACCTAAAAGGCGGATAGGTAAGAGACCAGTTTTGACAGGTCAAAGATGGTTATTGACAATACAAGGGTCCATAAAGATTGAATAAGATGGAACGTGTCGGATTTGCTACCTAGGTAATGTATTTTATAGACCTAATTAGCATAACGCTAAGTTGTCAATAGTTTACGTAATTTCCTAGGTATTTTATAAGCATATTGTGCAAATTAATTGATTTTATATCGTCGGATAATTGCTTTTTCGCCTGAGGCTTCCAGGGCCACCGGGGCTCCCAGGGCTCCCGGGGGGAAAGGCTCCCGGGGCTCCCAGGGCTCCTGGGGGGAGGGGCCCCCGGGGTTCCCATGGCTCCTGGGGGGAGGGGCTCCCGGGGCTCCCAGGGCTCCTGGGGGGAGGGGCTCCCCGGGCTCATGGGGGGAGGGGCTCCCAGGGCTCCCAGGGCTCCCGTGAGGAGGGGCTCCCGGGGCTCCCAGGGCTCCTGGGGGGAGGGGCTCCCGTGGCTCCCAGGGCTCCTGTGGGGAGGGGCTCCCAGGGCCCCTGGGGGGAGGGGCTCCCAGGGCTCCCGGGGCTCCCAGGGCTCCCGGGGCTCCCAGGGCTCCCGGGGCTCCCAGGGCTCCCGGGGGCTCCAGGCGGCGGAGGGATGCCCCAGGCACACATCTTACGGACCTTAATTGACTTGATATAATAAATATAAACGCTTGCATCTACTCCTATTGTATTTAACGTTGACAAGGGTGTGACAAAGGTAAGGTTTACCTGCACAAAACAACAAAAGATTTGACAAGGGTTTGACAGGTATAGAAAGTAATTAGTTTGGCAATTTGCAACCGTGAGAACTTAGAGGGTAAGATTGCCACGACAATAGCCCAAGAATTTTAATTAAAATATGCACTGTCTGTTATGGGATTTGAACCCCCAAGGTAAGTACCTTAGAAGTATCTTGCGGAATGGGAAAAGGTAAAAAACAAAAAATCGAGTGTTAAAATTTAAACTTTTTTTTTATTGAAACTTGTTTTACATAGATATTTTTCACATAGACTCTGGCTTCTGGTACGGCTTCTTCTTCTTTCTTTCAACATGTTTCCTAGTTTTTAAAGACAAAGTTGAATTGTCTTCTTTCTTTAGCTTATAAGCTTAACAATTTTAAACGCAGCAGAAGCTAAAGCAATTTCTTCATCAATTTTACATTTCATCCTATTATCTCTAATAATCGTAATCAACTCCTTCGTACTATTCTTATCAATGCTGTTCTCCATGCTAGAACCTTCTCCAACGATTGATCTTCAACGTACTGGGCTAAATTGGAGTATCCCTGATAATATCTTCAATGACATTATACTCTAGCATAAAGCGATCAAAATCAGCAAATATTTTCTCAAATCAAATTTCTAGGATAACCCGTTCGTCGCATATTTCAATAGACGGAAATTTTTTGTCGTTTGATTAAATTGAACAAATAACATCAGCATAAAATTGTTTCACAAATTGAGATGGTTTGATTCCAGGCGTATATTGTGGCTGTTCGATCTTCTCCATATGCGCTAGCAAATCGACATACGTAACCAGGGTGGCGATTGTCTAACTTTTAACCGATCGGTTACCGATCGATAGCAGGTATAAAAACCAGTATCGAGGGATAACTATTCGATAAAATAAATCAGCGATTGTATATATAAGTATCGATCGACAAGCTGCCATGAGATCGATAAAACTAACGATATCAAAAAGTTGTCGTTAGCTCACTATCGATCGACAACATGTTTATAACCTGCGGAGTTTTCACTCAATTTTCAGAAATATGATACGGATGCTTTCAAAGAACAATGCTATATCATTGCTTTTATAAGTCAGAATGTTTAATGGGAATTTTAAATTAAAATACTTCTGGCAAATAGTCTAAATGACAATGCGTTGAAATAATATGACGTTCTATTGGTTGGTTTTTGGGCGTCCTATTGCAAACAGGATACTTATTTACCTATGAGTCGGATTTCTTCGCAAGATAAGCAAAAATGAAACAGTAAATGCATTTCCACGTTTTTAGTATATATTAACATCGAAATAATAATTCAACCTTAGCTTGCCGCTCCGAAAATGTTATTATCATGTTCTTCCCGTTGATTTAGCTGTTAAACTTTATCGGTATTAGAATCATATTTTGCTGCACCGGTTTCATTGCAGATAAATCACGATGCATTGTGGTCACTTTCGTGTTAATAATGCATTCAAAAAATTGAAGATTTACTGAAAAATACATTCGTGCCATGAGACGACATTGTGATTTAGTAAAATGGCCTGTCAAAAATGACAAACAACTTATTTGGCTTTGTTTTAATATTTCCTTTTTTATCACGATTAGTTATAGGATTTTATTATATTGTTGCAAAGATTATCATTAATTAGTTGGTATTTGTAATACTAATTGAGATATACATATTTTGTGCATAGCTGACAAGATATTCTAATCATATATCAGCATATTATTGTATCCAGAAAAACACATTTAAATAATTCGCGGTGGCTACAAAACGTATACCTACTGCGCCAGCGCACAATCAGTTTACATACAGCTCGACCTGACTATCATGAGCCACTATCGGTAAGCGATCTCGCACTAACGACGTCGATAGACAATCACTATTAAGCTATCGAATCGATAGAGTTATCTCTCGTTAGCCGTATCGATCGATACCTGACTAAAGTTATACAATCGCACACCAGAACATTTGGTCGCAATTTATGTTCGTAATTGTGAAGTAGCGTTGCTATTCCCATTTCCATGTTGATTAATTGGGAAATACATTTTCCCCCAAGATATACAGACTGAAAATCGTCGTCGACGTTCCAAATTTTAATCACCCGAGTTGTGCTGAATCTCTTGACTTGAAGACGATACGATCCAATTTCTTCCAGATCAATGATCGAATCTTCTCTCCTGGCCTTGTACAGTCGAGCAGATATTAATTTCAGTTCGTCAATGAAGAAATGCCAATCTCTCACATCGAAGTCCCTTGAAGTGCTGCACACAGACACCATAGGTGAAAACTCGGAACACGAAAAGTTTAACCACAGATTGATATATACAGATCTATTACCTTACGGGGGCACGGCTACGGCAAAAAATTGACGCTAGTAACTCCGCAATCGCCCGCCTAGGTGCGTTGGCATCGCGATGCTAGCTATGAGTGAGTGGCATCAATTGAACATTTGGCCGCCAGAGTTCAGGGCAATCGGTTCACGAGTAGTGGTGGGGTGAGACTACATTTTGCTCAACTGAAAGATGGCCGCTGGCGATGTTACAACTGTAGCTAGGACCCGATACTCCTCTATTTTATACACTGGGTTCTTTTTATTAGCCTCCGAATTATTGTTTGGCAGTGGCAAAAGGACCTACATAAGCTATAAAGGTGCCGCCGAAATCGGACAGACACTGCATTCGAAAATATCTTCTCAATGGTGAATTGCAATAAGCATCCGAGTGCTATAGGGAAGAAGTTGACATCGCGGCCAGCGCCTCACGTTCACTAGCCGACTATCACACAGACCGACAGTAGTATCATGTTTCATAAAGACAGAGGAGCAAAGACCATTCTGTTTCCACGCTAGCTGTGACATTGCAATCGCTGCCAAGCTCATCCAATGTTATCTCCACGCTGCGGCCTTGGTCTTGGTTTGAATACTAGACTGGGCAGTGTTCTAGCATGTCACTAGTTCGGTGTATGGGCAGCGTAAAATGACTTTGTTTTGTCGGCTCGGGCGCCAGCGGCTTCCGCGGCTCTAATGCATGGGTCTCCATAGCGCTGTGGCGGTCAACGAGCTCTCTTACATGCGTTAGCATTGCAGTAGCGTCGCCTCGCTCTCGCTCAGTCCTCCTCTTACCCCGAGGCAATCGCCCTGAGGAATGAGTCTCTCTTGCACTCCGCGCATCGCGCAGCCAGACTCGCCAATTACGGCAGGTCTGTTCTTGTACGTATCCTGGTTTTGTCTTCTATTAACGTCACTAATGTGCAATCATTTGATCTCTATCTTTGCTCAACGCAGTCATACATCCGCTGGCGCCAAAGTCATTTTACGCATCCGGGTACCGCAGTTTATCGGATTACGCCAATCACCAATTTCATCACGTGCTTTACTGTAAAAATCAACTTCCGTGATGATGGTCAATCCTTATATCGAATTGTTTGTTTTTATTTGGAATATGTAGGTTCAGAACGTTTTTAGGGTTTTTTCTTCTAGCCAGACACATTACACTACGTTCTCGATTCGTGTACCCGCGTAATATTTTATAAAGTCAGCTCCAGACAAGTTTACTCAATCAAAATGGGGAAATGTTATCATTGCCTGAGCTCAGCAGCGATAAAAATTATGCAGTCCGGCCTTGGACCCATATTATGATATCGCCTAAGATATCTTCAAACCAATTTGAAATTACATCCATTATGCCGTTCAGTCAGCGAATTTTATTCGGGCGATCATAGTTTATCTTTATCAATATCAATTTGCTAGAGTATACCTAAGCAGACGCTGGTAATTATTGACCCAATTCCCACAATATATGAATGTGATGATCTGTCCACGTGCCGTAATAATCATATTAATGGATATTTGCTTTCTTAAAAAGACTTGTCGAAAATGAATATACCTATCAATAAACTGCAGTGGATCCACCCCAAAGTAGATGCATACAAGCAGTGCAGGGTCACATGATAGTTCGGTCACTAGATAAGATTATTGCAATCGCATTAAACTGAGCAAAGCAAAAACAATGCGCTCGTTTTGGACCATGCAACCTAGTATGGAGACGCAACATGAGATTCGGCTCTCGGTTCACGGTCAGCACCGAGCGGCATGGAGTCAGTGTCAAAGGAATATCTGAACGCCGTGCCGCGGCTAGTGCAACAGTCATGCTCATCTAACATTTTGGGGGCTTATGAAAAATTATTATTGTTTATATTCGGGACATCACACGAGGCGGGGAATATTCTTGCTTATACGAGTCTGAATATACGTACTCGCGAGTGGGGCAGCAAAATGCCACCTAAAAATCGACCGGCTGATCCTAGCCAGGAATCGGGAAAGTAATAATCACATTTTTAAAAAGGTATCTTCGAGGCCATCCATGCTACTTGATTATAATCAAATCCCACTTTTTGCTTGTACTTTGTGACGTCGTGCCCCCTATTTGGGAAAGAGAGCCAACACCACTACTCCCAGACATACACGCAAGCTTGCGCGACAGATGCGCCTTTCGATATCAAATCCAGGAAAAGCTTGATAACTTTCAATTGAATTCACAAATGTTGCAGTTTTAACTGACTAATTGATGGGCTGCAAGCGTCACAAAGAAAATATTCTAATCGGCGAAGTCGACTCGAGTTATGCAATTAAAATGTCGAATTTAACAGACCAATATATCACTATTATGTTATTTATAAAAGTAGTTGACAGGTTTTGCAGAAGCAGCGCGTTATTACGTTATCTGTTTGGGGATATGTTTACATTTTTCTGCCTGCTCGGACTAGCTCGAACTCTGCTGCAGCTATTGCATGGAAACAGTAGGATAGCGGTAGCGCCAAGATCCTATCGGCGGACGAGCGAATGAGTGCGAAAGGACTGTAGAGCGATGACCGAGCTTGCTTGGAACAGTTTGTATACTTGAGAGTATGCGACACTAGCGACCAGATGCGCAACTATTTTAGCTTGTTGGTGAGGGGAACGCCGCGAAAATTGCGGGGGGAGGGCTTCGCGTAGCCTCTGCTAGCACGGGGGTAGACAATCTGTATAAATCAATCTGTGGTTTAACGCAATTACCACAGATTTAGTGTGGCTGTCGTTCAAATAAACACATCTTTGATAAAATGCACAAAATTTATTACTCTTGCGGCCTTCACGAATTTTACACGAAACCTTTTCGTTAGTTTTGAGGTACTTTGGAGCAGTAGGACGATCCATGGTTTTAGAATAACTACTAGTAATACCTCAACATGAGAATATATAGTCAACAGACGCTCCGCCCTCTTTCCACAGCTGAACGAGGCAGTGAACTAGTTCTCCCTCCCTTTTCGACACTGTGCAGGTCTGTGCAAGTCTCTGCAGGTTTGTGCAAGTCTTTGCCGGTCTGTGCAGGTTTGAGCATGTTTAAACAAGCTGGTGCAGGCCTGAGCATGCCCTCCCCTCAAGGCTATGCTCGGGTGAGCATGTCCTCCCCTCCATTTCAAGGTTTCGCAGGTCCGGGCAAGTCTGTGCATGTATATGCCGGTCTGAGCACGATTGCGCATGTCCTCCCCTCCACTTCAAGGTTAAAACAACTTTGCGCAGGTCCGTGCAAGTTTATGCAGGTATGTGCACGTTTTGTGCAGGTTTGAGCTAGTTCCCTACAGTTAAACCATTAAAAAATAAAAACACAAAATTATGTTCAATTATTTTATTTATTCAACATTCACGAGCACAACAGCACTGATTGATTGATCGGGATTTATGTATTCGTCCTCCGCCAACAATACTTTCACTACTATTAAAATATTGTAAATATATTTTTTTTATTAATTTGTCATTAAATGTAAGCGAAGAGTTTTCAAAAAGCTTAAAAAACTTATCCAGTGTAAAGCCTCTTGCCTTGTATGCTAAATATACTAGACAATAATGAGCACACACTGAAGAGGTAAAGTTCTGGATTGGTGTTTTATTCCAAGAGTACGTTTTACATTGTTCTTCGGGAAATTTTATATGCTCTGAAACCACTGGTTTCATACCATAAGAGTCAAAGTACTTTGCATGTCTTTTATTATCTATAAATATAGCCAACCAATGAGTGCCGGGCAATTTATGTACATCACTGTTAACTACAAGTAAACAGGGATATGTATTTTTTTTTTAGGTATCTTATCCGCAGCATAAACACCATAAAAGTGTTTCTTACATTCTGCATCTCTCGACCAAGCATTTTCAATTTCAGCACTATACATTTAGCAGTCCCAGGCAGTTACGAAGTCTTTAAGTTTTTCCTCAGGCATACCACGCATCAAAGGACAGTGTCTATTCAGGCGCAAATGTTCTTCGGCCGGATTGTCATTTTTCTCCCACGAGTGAAACACTACGTTGCAGTAGAGGCATACGACTCTGTCATTTTCTTCAAAAGTCCAATAGAATCCGGTGCGAGCCAAATCACCAATGTTAACGTTTGAACTGGGATGCCTCCGTAGAGTTTTCAGACGAGTTTCAACATTTTGGAAATCAGTCAGCGAGCGGTTCGCACGACACCACTCGGTTGGACCTTATGAGTCTCAAATAAATCTTCATCTGATTTTAAAGTACTGAGATTCGGACACCCAATATCTTCCAGATTTACAACATGACGTCGAATCATAGAACTCAAATACTTTGCCCGAGCTTTACCATATGTAAACACTACACGATAAAGCATTATTTTATAACCTATTTTCGTTCTAACTTCCTCACGGAAAATGTTCCGTTCACACCACTTGTTTTTTTTCCGTGAAAGTGTGGGAGTACCATTGAAACTGTTTTGATCTAATTGATATTTTGTCATTGCGGAAAATACAAAATAGCGATTGCCAATCATCTCTGCCGTATCGTTACTCATTACGGATATCTCACTATACACTTCACCATCGTTGTCAATGTCGAAATAAACCACACAGCTAGTCATGGTTGAGAAGAAGATCCAGCTCTGAAATGTACTCAACGACTGATGCCGAGGCAAACCGCCCGAGGATAATATATCCTCACTTCTCAGCTGTAATCTACAATGACGTTCCTGTAACGGTCAATTTCTAAAAGATTTGAAAACTCCCCGTAAATAATGCAATCTACAGCCTCTGCTAAAGCTTCAGAGAATCGCGCTTCAATCCTCAATGGAGAATTACGCTGCAGATTCCAATGATCCTCACCAGATGAAAGATCGGGAGTCAGATCAAAGCACATTAGGCAAAAGCCGTTCGGATACGTACCTCGTGTAATGCCAAGCCCCCTATTCTCAAAATGAATACCACTGCCACTAAAAAGGCTGTAATAGGTCTCAATGTACTTGTTATTAGTAAAGTCAGGCTCTAACGGTTTTTGGGGTACTTGTTTCCCGTCTAGTGATAGGCTTAGGAAGTTTAGATTGAAATGTGTAAAATTGAACGGATTCCTGGTTCTATCACCGTTTGTCGCAGCATTAGCTACGAATCCAATAATGACACGTTGCGGTGCCTGTCCCGGCCACAAATTATCCATGGTTTACTACGAATCCCTTGAGGCAAGGTCAGTCTTAATATCTACTCTAGGCAGAGGATATTTGGCATTACACGTTTCTAAAATTGTATTATGGGATATCAATACAGAGGGGTTGACTTGTACTTTGCAAATATACAAAGTGGCATCGGTAATGGTCGATTTTACATCAGGATCGACACTCATCAGATGAAAAGTACTTTTGGAACGAATCAAACGGAAGCGCGCTTCAACACCATCTAAAAGAAGCTTCTCTTGGTTACACATATCAACATGCAAATTCCCCATCAAATCTACTGTTCTACTTGTGTTGTAAAACTTTTACGCTTTGCATAACCAGTGTTGAGATCTTCTACAGAGTCCATTTGACCTCCTACATCTATATAAAACAGACGAGAAGTCTGATGAGATTTCGAGGCATCGGACCCATAATTTAAAAGTGTTTCAATGTATGCTTTATACGGATATGTATGTGAAGGCGACGTTACCAGCTTACCGTTGAGAAAGAGTTCAACTTGGGAAAATAAACTGTGCAAGTAGTTATTGACTGGTCCTACGTTCACTGCTGCTGTAATTGCAGCTCCTGCAGCATTCGTGATTTTGACCTCTAGATGTAAAATTGTTTGTGACAAATCAATGTAATCCGAACCACTGCCCTGTATAACAAACTCTATCGGAGCCGTATCGCTCAGAGAGGCAACAGCTTTGTGATCTACCCAGCCAGATCGTTCAAAATTGGTTTGAGTCGGAGGAAGACTGAATAAATCTAATTCAGACTTCATAGATTCACAACTGTGGCTATGGAGAAGCGCCATCTTTAGATGAGAAAATAACTCTAACGTTTCTTATTTATTTTTTTTTTCTTGTTGATTTTCTTATTTTTTGTCTTGTTCTTTTGCTTGTTGCTTGACTTTTTTTCTTTGCCAATGTCCTGCCTCTGCCAACTCTAGCAGACGACTGACTTGCCCGAAGACGCTTACGCCCTTTTAAACCACCACCAGTCATTGTCCTTAATTTGGCATCAGCTTGTTGATGTAAAGCTTGACCTGCCTCCACCAAACGATCCTTAAAGATCTGTTTTACTGGTTTTTTATCAGCCGCTATGTTACCTACTGCTCGTGCACCAGATTTAAACAGTGGCATCACATACTTTAACAACGATTTAAAGAATGAGCCTATTCCATGACCTCGCTGATTTCGAGAACCTCTGAAAACAGTGATGCCACCGCCAGCCTGGTCTTGATAGTATTTTGTGTACTGTTCTATACTATTCATTATTACTACGGCGAACGCAATTTGTGTTGCGTTGAAGATGAGCGTAACGGTTTGTATATAGCGCATAAAAAGGTTGAGGCAAAAAGCCTAAATCATGGAGCAGCAAGCCGGACCATTGCTTTTTCGAAAATTCTGATCACTTGAAATTGTAAACGATTCTGGCCTCTCTTTGTTTCTGTCCGAGCTGTCGGGTAGTGGAAACATGCTCACTTTGAGGTCATTGAGCAATGTGCATGTACATAGACATACATAGTAATACATAGATGTAACTTATCCCCAAGGGTTTTTGTAAGGTTGGAGATATATTTCTGCCGCGGACTTACTTTCAAAAACTTGCATGCACAAGTTGACAAAATTTTTAATATCTGTCAAATCTTGAAGTCAACTTTAAGTAACAAAATCTGGTGTGATGTTTCGATGGTTTCTAAGGGCAACAATCAAAATTGGGAAAAGTTGAAAAAAATACGCACTTTTAAACAAATTTCCGTACTTTTCCAAACTTGCCCAATTGTCGAATATTGATCTTTTTTTTGCTTTCAAAGTGAAGGGTATTGAGGATTTTCTTGAAAAACGCAGGGGGTCTAAGTTAAGAACAAAAAAAAAAAAAACTAAAACTAAACAAAAAAAAAACACACACCAGTGTTTTATTTTAGCAGTAGTGAAATTGATGATTTCGCTTCGCTCGCTTCGCTCATCAAAAAGATTGAGGCCAAAAGCCTATGGAAATCATTGAGCAGCAAGCCGAAACCATTGGTTTCTTAAAAATTCTGATCACTTGAAAATGTTAACGATTCTGACCTTTCTTTGTTTCTGTCCGAGCTGTCGGATAGCGGAAATGTGCTCATTCTGAGGTCAAATTGAGCAATGTGCATAATAATACATAGATGTAACAAATGCCAAAGGGTATTTATTAGGTTGGAGATATATTTCTGACGCGGAATTACTTTCAAAAACTTGCAAGCAAGAAATTGACAAAGTTTTTAACATCTGTCAAATCTTGAAGTCAACGTCAAGTCAAAAAAACTGATATGATGTTTCAATTTGGTTTCGATGGTTTCTAAAGACAACATTCGAAATTGGGAAATTTTGAAAACAATACGCAATTTTAAATAAATTTCCGTACTTTTCCCAACTTTCCCAATTGTCGAATATTGCTCTTTTTTCTGCTTTGAAAGTGTACCGGGTATGAAGGATTTTCTTGAAAAACGCAGGGGGTCTAAGTTGAGAACAAAAGTAGACACCCTGAAAATTTCATCGCATTCGTCGCAGGCGTTTGGCCTGTAGAGCGCGCGCGAACACACATACAAACATACAAACATACAAACAAAAAAACACATACAAGTGTTTTTTTTTAGCAGTAGTGAAATTGATAATTTCGCTTCGCTCGCTTCGCTCGCTACGCCCAACAAATATGTACTAGGGCTTCGCGAACGCAATTTGTGTTGCATTGAAGATGAGCGTGACGGTTTGTATTGAGCGCATAAAAAGTTTGAGACAAAAAGCGTATAAGAATCATGGAGCAGCAGGCCGGGCCATTGCTTTCTTAAAATTTCTGATCACTTGAAAATGTAAAATTGCGATTCGGACCTTTCTTTGTTTCTGTCCGAGCTGTAGGGTAGCGGAAATATGCTCATTTAGAGATCATGGAGCAATGTGCATGTAAATACATAGATGTAACTCATGCCCAAGGGTTTTTATTGGTTTGGAGATATATTTGCCGCGGACTTACTTTCAAAAACTTGCATGCACGAAATTGACGAAATTTATAATACCTGTCAACTTCAAGTAAAAAAAATCTGGTGTGATGTTTCGATTTGATTTCGATGGTTTCTAAAGGCAAATCGAAATTGGGAAAGTTTGTAAAAAATACGCACTTTTAAATAAATTTCCGTACTTTTCCAAACTTGCCCAATTGTCGAATTTTGCTCTTTTTTCTGCTTTTAATGTGAAGGGTGTAGAGGATTTTCTTGAAAAACGCAGGGGGTCTAAGTTGTGAACAAAAGTTGACACCCTGAAAATATCATCCCACTCGAAGCAGGCGTTTAGCCTGTAGAGCGCGCGCAAACACACATACAAAAAAAAAAAAACAACAACAAACAACAAACAAACACACACCAAGTGTTTTTTTTTTAGCAGTAGTGAAATTGATGATTTCGCTTCGCTCGCTACGCTCATCAACAAGAAGGAGCGGGCACGACGACGGAAATGAAGTGTTACAGACGAGTTACCGCGGCTGATGAAATGGGGTTCGCTTCGCTGTCTCTTAAATCAATTTCTATCACAGAAAAGTGATGTTTCAGCAAAGGCACGTACTGTAATGACGTAAAACTCTTGGTCAAATTTTCTCCCAGAGACCGCAACTAGAAATCAGTGTTAACGAGACGTAACAAACTAGAAGCAGAGTCCCCTACGATTTGCGGTTCGATAATGTCACAGTAGATGTATACGTACGAGGGAAGTCCATTTAACAAATCAATTTTATGCTTGCTAAAGTGGTGATCCCAATATTTTTGCTAAATCGTCAGAGAGAAAAACTTCAATTACCTCTTTTTCTTCCTTGCTATCCTTCGATGGCCTGCTACCCTTTCTATCCTTCATGAAATCAAGATAAGGGTCTTTTTCACCACTCACTGAAGTAAATTGTCCTACGTATGAGGGTAGTGGAATTCAACTAGACACATTTCCCAAGCCCCGTCTAGCTCCACAGGCTCTTTCAGCTGTGTTAAGTAATGAGCTGCAGTATTATCCGGAAATCTATCCATACTGCTATTCGACGGCAGTGTAATGTAAATATCGTCCTTCATTTTTCCTTAATTTCAGTTGCAGGAACCCAACTATTGAATTTTGATGGCCAATCTTTCCTCACAAGCAGCTCACGTCTGTCATGTTTTCCTCTGGTGTTCACCACTTTATCTATTTTGAACACGGATGATGCATCATAAGTAACCTTTTGCAATTCGGTTCTATAAAACGTGCCTTCTATTGGTTCTCCTTGTAAATCCTCAATTTTATAAACAATTGGAGAGCGGTGTACGATGGAAGAAATTAAAAAGATTTCATCTGACCAATTTTGTTTGTATCCTTTTTCAAATGCCAATTTTTCATTACTAATGCGTACATGATCGCCGATCTGAATGTCTAGCCGCTTTGGTCGGTTGGGTTTCACAACTTTAAACTTGTCGTTGGTGTTGTGCCACACTTGCTTTACATTATTTTCCGTAACTTCAGACGGTGCCATAAGAATCGTCGCATGTCTTGCTGAATTGTAAGCCTTCATGATTTAAGATAAAACATTTATGTATCGACGTGTATTCTTCAACGTAAAGTATTTCCACATGCGACTTTTCAGGGTTCTATTCCGTCTCTCGACCACGGAACATTTTGTGTCTGGAATGTTTGAATGATAGAACTTAACATTGTTGTCTTTTAATTCTGATTGTACAACTGAATTTGTAAATTCCTTCCCCTTTTCAGATTGTAACATCTAAGATTTTCTTCCAGACTTTTTGAAAATTTTCTTGAATGCTTCCGATACTTCTGCTCCTGTTTTACGGTACAAAGGAACGCTCCATGCGTATTTGCTAAACACGTCAATAACTGTTAAAATGAAAACAACCCCATAGTTGTCTTTGCTCAAGTTTTTAAGGTCGCATAAGTCAGCTTGCCACAATTCATCAATATTTGAAACCATAATATGATTTCGGTTAAATCTTTTTCGAATAGGTCTGTGCAATGTGTATGCATTTTGTGATTGTAGCCACGTTTGAATAGTTTTTTTGCTAATTGTTTTATTGACGGCTAACCATAAACGGTTGACAGTTGAAAAACTGGCAGGATGCGATGGATCGTTGTATATTTTTGAAAGAATTTTAGCGTCTTTACATTCATTATGGAAGCATGCCAAACTTTTCCCAGGGCAAGTTGAGATCTCCTCTTCTTTTTAATCTTGCTACAGAGACGGCAGAGCGTTTCCTTGTGTTGTGATGAACGGGTTCAGCAAGAATGAGCTTTTTTTGTCTAGTATTTCCCATAAGTTCTTGAGGCATTTTCATATCACGAAGCAATCCGCTAAATTCTTGCCATCCCGTAGGGTTCGTACCGGCACGATTGCAAACACTATCAGATATCAAGTCTATTATCGAAGAACCGTCAATTTTATGTCCACGAATACTAACAGTCCCCTCTGTATCCCATGTTATTAGGCCAGAGTTTATTGGTTTATCAAACATTTGTTCACCACGACGTCGATACGTTTTTGGCAATGCGTCGATAGTTTCTTTCTTCATTGGTATTCACTTTATTTTTTTCCACCTCCTGTATAGGCTCTCGTTCCTGTTCCTTTTCTTGAATCGCGATAGAGAACGGTTTGCGTGATTCCCCCATAAAATGTAAGAATCTTTGAAATAAAGGATAATACTTTTGCAATTTTTCCACATATGAAATGTTTTTGGAACTTAGAACACTTGACATGTCTTCGAGCGTTTTCGACACTACGTGTTTTCAGCCGTATTTTTCGGCAAATTTTGAAACCTCTCTATTGATTCGGGGTCCACAAGGAACATTCTTTTTGTTCTCTCCATGATTCTAATTAAATATCTTTCCAAATACCGCACTGAGTACTGGGCCTAAAAGCATAGGCAGAAATGCTCCTCCAGACTGTTGAAGTAGTTTCTTTTTTTTCTTCCACGATTCGCCTCGACGAGCGAGGTTTCTAAGGATCTTCTTATGTCGGCTGAGTTTGGTCTAATGACTGGCGGGTAGGGTGACAGCTCCTTTTATTACCATATTGTAACAAATTCCACAAAGGCACTGTACTAGTTTCCGTTCGGCTGCTTTTAAAATCGATTTGCGCATGTCAGGACTGGCATCATGCAGAGCCATCAAGATGTAATGTCGTTATCTAGGCTGCAGTTTGTTGCACCGTAGTATATTGAGCCGCACAATGTGCTTGTGTGAATGTTGCTTTTTTTGGGCCGCGGAATATTGGGCCGCAGTTTAGTAACGTTGAGCCGTACTTTATTGAGCCGCAGTTTGTGGTTTCCCGCGTCGCGTACAGACGGTCGCGTATTTCGAGCTAATACTCTGCGTTGCGCAAATTAAGGTGGAAAAAATGGTATTTGATACAGGGGCGTGCAGTCCATGGAATCAAGGGAATCATTGATTCCCTTTGATCTCAGATTAAAATAAACACATTATACTTTGAAACGTAATCTTTCTTCTGTGCTTCACAAATGAAGTATTACCAGTATTACGTAATTATTCTGTGTTATTCAACAATTAATTTTGTGCTCAAGTTTCTTTAATTTTAAACTTCGCGCAAAGACATTGCAAGGCATTGAAATGCATACGCGAACGCGTAAAAATCGCAACGCGGCGTGTCAGCACGGATCGAGCACCGTAGCGCCTCGCGAAGGTAAACACTCTTCCAAAGAGCAACTGTCCATCCATAGGCGGCCTGTGCTACAACGAGCCGGCCGCGCGGCATGAGTCGCTTGCTTGCCCGACATGCAAATACAAGAGAAAAAGTGCATTCAAAACGCAGCGACGAGGATTAAATGACCAAAATATTGTTAATTACACTACCTTGAACAATTAAAAGTACAGTTTTTTACTATAATTCTCGAGATGTAGATATAAATCGCCTTTTATTCCCAAGGGAAACACATTTCAAAAAATGCTTGCGTTTGGCGACTCGGAAGACGCTCGGGACTTGGTCGGTGAGCCGACGACGTCCGATTGCCGCGGGCGCCCCGCACCATGCCGCCAGCCATGCCCTGAGCAACACTCCTCGAACGACGGTGCATGTCTTTGCGCGGAGATTTTAAGTAAAGTTTTAAACGGCTGATTGAAGCGGATTTCTTGCGGCTCCCTTGCTTTGAACGTGAAATTAAAAATCATTGCAGTAGGGTCATTGAAGCATTACATTCGGGTATTTCGCCAATGATATCTTTCCATTACGAAAATGAGGTACACCACCCCCCCCCCCCCCCTAACATCGCCGACGAAGATAATATGGTCGAATTTTTTGCCTGATTGATTCCCTGGGAGATTTTTCCACGGCATGCCACTTTACTTTGAACGGTTACAAACATATACGTGTTGCTGTATTACGTCTGTAAAATGTTGGGGAGGCCCGGCCCCCACGGCCTCCAGTGAGAACCAGCCCCTGCGTGGACCCCTTTATACCCCATTATTTACTCTAAGCCTTTACCACCAGCACCATTTTTAACAATCCGTATCAGAGGTATTCTCTGTACCAAACCGAGCGATTGCACACACGTCCCTTTTAACTCCAATGAACCGAGATGACAGCCAATCCAACCAATCAGCTTGGAGACCGGATGGCCACTCTCCCTGTCAGTATGTGTCAACGAACGATTGGTCAGTGTTCATAGCCTAGCGTTGAATCAGCGTGTACACGAGACGTCCAGCATTGCACGCGTAACGATATGGCAGCATAGGGAGTGCAACAGCTTGGCTCGTAAACTTGGATCGAATGTCTGGTCTAACTTTACACCCCTCGAATATTCTTATCGTCGCAGCGAAACGTTGCTACCCATTTTGGGAATAGTTTAATGAAATTTTGGTACAAGATTTAAAATGGTTACGGTGTATGCATCTATGCCGTTTGGCCGAGGCGACTCAGAGGCGAATTAATCCATTAATGTTTAATGTTTGCATTTTGGTATAGTATGAGAATCTGACATCTAAAATCCAGATAGTTTAGTGACCGACAGTAGGAGCGACATAAAGATTAGCGAATGCCCTTCAGCGAATTTTCGAAATTCCATTAAAGGTCTTCTATATAACCAAAAAAGGCTCTCAAACAAATTTGGAAATGAAATACGAAATGAAGCAGCCACAGTGTTATGAAGCCATTGTTATGCAACTCTTGTAAAGCAAATGCGTAGTAAACAGCTGCGAATGAACTGAGAACCTATACCTAACCATGCGGCAATATATATGAGATAATAACACATGCCCACATGTTTGTCCAAGTGGCTTCATTGGCGTTACGAACTGTCAGTCATATCTTTCAATCTTTCTAAACGCGAGGCTAGCATGCATCAACAATTCTCCAGGGCACTTTGTGCAGTTTTCGACACAAATCTCTGGTCGTCAGGCAATCTGTTTTAAAATTAAAACTGGCAGAATGAAAATCCGAAAGAGTTTCTAATTTTCCTGCAAAACAACATCAAAATGCTCTGACATAACGCTGCAATCTGCGTCAGGTGCAGCTGATTACCAAAAGGTCTTATCTATCACTTTCAGGAGACTCACCTGCTGAGGACGTAGCGACGCCGAGAACCAGTCTGGGTAAACTGATGCGGAGATCGCAGTGTTTGCTGCAGTCGCGCTAGCCAATTAGGTAGAGGCAGAGACGCATCTCGCAAAGAGGCCGGCTATTTCGAGGTCACGAAGAAAGATGCAGAGATTTTGCAAAACAGACATTATTGATGAGCGTAGCGAGCGAAGCGAAATCATCAATTTCACTACTGCTAAAAAAAACACTTGTGTGTGTTTTTTTTGTTTTTTGTTTGTTTGTTTATTTGTTTGTGTGTTTGCGCGCGCTCTACAGGCCAAACGCCTGCGTCGATTACGATGAAATTTTCAGGGTGTCTACTTTTGTTCTCAACTTAGACCCCCTGCGTTTTTCAAGAATATCCTCAATACCTCTTCCCTTAAAAGCAGAAAAAAAAGCAATGTTCGGCAATTGAGAAAGTTTGGTAAAATACGGAAATTTATTTAAAAGTGCATATTGTTTTAAAATTTTCCCAATTTCGATTGTTGTCTTTAGTAACCATCGAAACCAAATCGAAAAATCACACCAGATTTTTTGACTTGAATTTGACTTCAAGATTATACAGATATTAGAAATTTTGTCAATTTCGTGCATGCAAGTTTTTGAAAGTAAATCCGCGGCAGAAATATATCTCCAACCTAATAAAACCCTTTGCCATGAGTTACATCTATGTATTTACATGCACATTGCTTCATGACCTCAAAATGACCATATTTCCGCTACCCGACAGTCGGACAGAAACAAAGAAAGGTCAGAAGCGTTTACATTTTCAAGTGATCCGAATTTTTGAGAAAGCAATGGTCCGGCTTGCTGCTCCATGATTCTTATATGCTTTTTGTCGCAATCTTTTTATGCGCTATATACAAACCGCTACGCTCATCTGCAACGCAACACAAATTGCGTTCGCCCTAGTATTCACATTTGTACCCTCTGAGTTAAAACTCTCTGCATTATAACTGCCATCTACCAGCCTGCGATACCTGCAACAACATCAGCATCAACAGCATCAGCATGCCTAACATCTGAGGCAACCAGAGCGTTGTGATCGCCCCTGCAGACCCCGCGGTGCGGGGAGCGCCGAGGTCCAGGAGGCGCTGGCGCGGCGTTGGCGCGGCGCCCATTGGCGACGATTGCCAAGCGCCAAAATTTTACCAATGTTTTAAAACGTCTCAGCGCCATCCACAGCAGGCGCCCATGGCACCACGGGCACCAGCGCCTTCCGACTGGGAATTCCCCTCGCAAGTATAGCATCAATTTATTGTTCACTCGTAAACAAGAAAGATTTATTGTCGCCGACTAAATTGGTAACCTACATTGTACCTATGTCCGGATACTGACATAAACAATTGATTATTGGCGATAGGTAAATTGTCACTCCATGGCGTGTGTTAAGGTAATAGAATTCTTGGCCTCTCGTGTTGACTATCAAGGTCGGTATGCGTCGTCGATTCGTCACAACGAGGGGTTACTTTATGTTACTTCCTATTAAGATCCCGATCCGCCATCTTCCTTATTTCACGGTTCCTACTGTCTTAACTGTGAACATACTTTAAGTATGGGCAGGGTTGGATAGGGGGAAAACCGGTTCGCTAAATAAATGCAATCCCTACAAAAACGTCGTAGCAGTCAAGAAAATCCATTCCCTAAAAAAACGTCACGGACGACGAGGGCGGCCCAGCCGGTCTTTCGCCCAGAAACTGTTGGCCCTTCGGGCATTTGCACGGTCTCTTAATGGGCCTATCCCACCCTGAGTATGGGTATGGTAAGTTTCAGACAAAAGAAGCCGCGGGGTTCCGCTAGGTTCGATGAGACCGCTCGCCATAGATGCTTTGCACTTACTCGTTCATTATACGAGTCACTCGGCTTATCTCCTTCGGAGGCCCCATATCCCACCCGACGAAGCAAGGAGAATGTGTACCCGAATAGCTCAGTTGGTAGAGCAACTGCCCGGCAAGCAGGAGGCCCCATATCCCACCCGACGAAGCAGGGAGAATGTGTACCCGGATTGCTCAGTTGGTAGAGCAACTGCCCGGCAAGCAGGAGACCCCATATCCCACCCGACGAAGCAGGGAGAATGTGTACCCGAATTGCTCAGTTGGCAGAGCAACTGCGCGGGAAGCAAGGTGTCCGGGGTTCGTTGATTTTACTGATTCGTTAATAATTAAAATGCGTAAATATTGTTAGAAAGTGTAATATTGTATAGAATTGTCAAGCATTGTGAAATTTCCATTTACATT
The DNA here is from genome assembly GCA_921293005.1 of Nemoura dubitans. Classification (NCBI taxonomy): domain Eukaryota; kingdom Metazoa; phylum Arthropoda; class Insecta; order Plecoptera; family Nemouridae; genus Nemoura; species Nemoura dubitans. The sequence goes on from OV121073.1 coordinate 43,008,305, forward strand.
TGGGAAGAAAGTAATGGATTAAATTGAAGGAAGTGTGAAAAAAACTTGATGTGTATCGGGGTGTTTTCTGTTGTTTCCTTCGATGAAATGTGGTGTAGATAATTGGTCGTGTGTGTAGAGGGGGCAGCAAGCTAAAATAAGTATCAAGTTTCTGTGCGTGGGGAATTCAGTGTGCCTTGTAAAATCAACGAAGTCATGGCTGAAGGATGTAAGTTACTTATGTGTTTCGTTAACATGTTAGAGTTTTCGAAAGTATGCAATTGTATGTAGTAATCTAGAATTATAGCTTAGTTTGGTAAGTGGGTGGCAAGCGTATTCGTAGTTACTGTTGGGCCTCGTTGGTCAGTAAACTAACATTTCAATGCATTTTTACGTTTTGTTGTTAGAAAGGTGAGTGCGTACAGTTTTTCTTGTTGTACTTATGATTGGACTATGTGGACTTCTATTGTTTTGTTACCAAAATAAGGATTTTGATTTTTTGATATTTGATTTCCTTACTTTTGGCTAAGCCGTAAGTGGTTTTCCTTTCATTATCGTGTATCCAATTTCGCTGTCACATAAATTTAGTTTTAAAAAGTGAGCATTACAGTTAGCGGTTCTTTACTGTAATTATTGTAATAAAGAAAGATGTGAACTTTATCGAGAGGGACGTGGACCAGTTTGATGACGAAATACAAAGGGAAGTCCAGATGTCAGTGCAAAAAATAGTTCATGAAATTGAATCACCGTTATCGAATAGTAAAGCACAGGTGAACAGAGAAACCACGGCGTCTGGAAAAAACCTTACGTATCGCGGATGATCACCAAGCATTCCAGGGAAGAAAGAAGGGGAAATAAAAGCGTCGGAGAAGCCTTGCATGTTGAAGCAGTACGAGATGAGGGAGAACACGGAGAAGTAAGAAATATGATCAAGGAGAAGATCGAGATCAGAGACGAATTTGATAGAAAGCTTATATCGGGAAAAAAATTGTGAATACAGAGAGTAGTGTTGAGTCTTCTGCACCAAAATACCGACAGGGTGAAGTGAAGGTGTTAGGTGTCTCGATGATTCGGGGAGCAGTGGAACTGTGTAAACGAGACGGTTATGACGTCGAAGTGTATCTACCCAGGAATGCATGTAAATGAACAAGCAAATCAGCTGCGATTGAAAACTGAGAACAAAAGTAAGCCGGAGGTTATCGTTATCAATGCAGGCACAAATAATACAAAATAGAGATCAAAAGTGCATCTAGTGGCTGAAATCGACGAACTTATCGACACAGTGAAGGAGAAGTGGCCGAACTCAAAATGGGTAATTGGGGGATTGGCATATAGAAGTGATAAATACGAAAGTACCATAGACAAGCTCAACGACGATGTTAAGTGGTTGTGTGATGAACGAGGTGCAATATTTTATGATCTGAATTCCAGGATTACACATAGCAAACAACCAAAAGACGGTTTACACCTGAATCGTGAAGGTGGACAACTTTTAGGGCAGCAATTGTAGAAAAGATTGACGAAGCACTTTTAAAAGAGAATAACACAGCATAGCAGCGAGAGAAGAGACTCAGGACGCAAGATACGAAAGAAGAGAAGACTGAAGAATGTGAAGATACAATACATAATAATACAGATGAATCGGCAACATTGAGAAAGGAAAATGGAAGAGGTAATAACTCAAAGATAGGTCAGAATAGCGTTTAACGTTATTACATTTGAACGTAAGAATGTCAACAATTAAAATAGATAAACCTGAGATGAAACTTGGTGGACCTATTTCATATCCTTTGCATCACTGAACACTGGCTACCAAAGGCGCTTCAGGATTTTGTAAGGATAACAAACTTGATGCCTGCTTTCTTGTTCCGTATAGAGAAGCCACGAAAGGTGGAGGTTCAGCAATATATGTAAATGTAGATGCAAACTTGAAGTATGTAATTAGAAATGAAATTAACCAAAGAGCAGAAGAAGGTGAATTAGAAATATGTGCTATTGAATTTACAGTTCCCTTGAACGTTGTATTAACAGCGTGTTAGCGACCACCAAATTCCAATATGAATGTATTTTTAGGAAAGATCGTTGAATTATTATAAAGGATAGATACTAAAGACAAACACATCTTACTCTGTGGTGACATGCAGAACATTGACTTAAATGATAAGACGACTGGTAATGCGCTGAAATATGCAGTAGCTGTAGTAAATTATGAGTTACTAGGAAACGCTGCCAAAGTGTTCGCGTTGAAGAAGAGCGTAGCTGTTTGTAGGAGATAAGTTGAATGCGGAACGTCGTAAATAGCCGGCCGTGATGTTTCGATGTGGTTTCGATGGTTTCAAAGAGCAATATTCGCAATTGGGAAAGTTGGGAAAAATTTGCACTTGTAAATGAATTTCCGTACGTTTCCAAACTTTCCGAATTTTCAAATATTGCTCTTTTTCTGCTTTGAGGGGGAGGGGTATTGAGGATTTTCTTGAAAAACGCAGGGAGAACAAATGTAGACACCCTGATAATTTCATCGCAATCGACTTAGGCGTTTGGTCTGTAGAGCGTGCGCAAACACACAAAAAACAGAGAAACACACGCGTACAAGTGTTTTTTTTTAGCAGTAGTGATATTGATGGCTTCGCTCGCTACGCTCATCAATTAAGCTCATAAAACTTGTTATTATTTCATTAATTTAAAAAAAAAATCCATCAACGTAAAATAAACTTTTCGCGTTTATTTACGAAAATTTTCAAGAATTTGTCAGCTCTATCCCGACCCAGCTCTACACTTTTTCGGCCATTTCCCGATATTTTACGACGTTTTCCGATTAATACTCTATGAATGTACTCATGCCAACTGATTGCAATTTTTAAATCACGAATTTTCCTGGTCTTTCTGGTCATAGGTCACAGTTCCATTTTCGGGGGTGGCCGTTGTGCCTAAGCGTAACAACACATTTTAAGGGTGGATTATGTCCATCTTAACATATTTACTGGGTTGCCGCCAGCAAGTCTTAGCTTTAATTAACATTAAGCTCCAGCGGCGGCTCGTGATGAAAGAAATTGGGGAGGTCCGATCACTTATGACCCCCCTTCCCACCGCCCCAGACAGAAAAAATAACTGCATTTATCTGCAAGCGACTGGCTGCGATGCCATATGCACGTGGTTTTGGTCGTTATTTCATTGTGTGAATCATCTCAACCTTTCTCGCATAGACAGAATTTTCAAAATGCAATTTTCAAAATCACAGTTTGATAATACGACGTCTTGTATGCCTTGCGGTGCTTGTGAAACTCTTAGTAATACGCTGGTGGTCGCGGGCCGTGTCTTCTTGGAATGCTATTCTAGACGGGACTGCAAGGAATCGTGGCCTTGAAGCTCTCCCGAACTCGCTCTGCGTGCATAGCAAGCAACGAGCGGGGGTCTCCGTTCCGAGTGCATAAAGTTGAAAGTCGCGCACCACGCAGGGCAGCCGGCCCACCTTGCGTGCCTTAGTAGCAATTGGTGGAAATAAATATAACGTCAGTAAAGTGTTAGGGAAGCCTGGCCTCCTCGGCCTCCCCCGAGAAACTGCCCCTAAGCTCATAAAAGTAGCATTCACTTCATTTATACGATTTTTTTCAATAAAAATTTGTTAAGCCTTATCCCGACCTATTTCTACACTTTTACGGCTATTATCCGGTATTTTCTGACATTTTTTGACATTTTCCGACTTATATCTCTGTAACAGAGGCGTGCCGTGGAAAAATCTCCCAGGGAATCAATGAGGCGAAAAAATTCGACCATATTACCTTCATCGGCGTTGTTAAGGAAGGGGGGGGGGGGGTGTAAGTCATTTTCGTAATGAAAAATATCATTGGCAAAATACCTGAATCTAAGCTTCAATAATCCTACTGCAATGATTTTTAATTTCGCGTTCAAAGCAAGGGAGCCGCAAAAAATCCGCTTCAATCAGCCTTTTAAAACTTTGCTTCAATCTCCGCGCAAAAACATATGCAGCGTCGTTCGAGGAGTGGCATGGCTGGCGGCATGGTGCGGGGCGCCCACGGCAATCGGACGTCGTCGGCTCACCGACCAAGTCCAGACCGTCTCCCGAGTCGCCAAACGCATGAGAAGCATTCTTGAAATGTGTTTCCCTTGATGATAAAAGGCGATTTATGTCTACATCTCGACCAATATCGTTAAAAACTGTACATGTAATTGTTCAAGGGAGTGTAAATTATAATATTTTGGACATTAAATCCTCGTCACTGCGTTTTGAATGCACTTTTCTCTTGCATTTGCAAGTCGGGCAAGCAAGCGACTCATGCCGCGCGGCCAGCTCGTTGAGGCCGCCTATGGATGGACATAGGATGCACTTTCAAAGAGTGTTTCCCTTCGCGAGGCTCGATCCGTGCTGACAGGCCGCGTTGCGATTTTTACGCGTTCGCGTATGCAATCCAATGCCTTGCAATGTCATTGCGCGGAGTTTGATATTGAAGAAACTTAAGCACAAAATGATTTGTTGAACCTAATAATTACTCAATACTTCAGTTGTGAAGCACAAAAGAAAGATTACGTTTGGAAGGATAATGTCTTTATTTTAATATGAAATCAAAGAGAATCAATGATTCCCTTGATTCCATGGACTGCATGCCCCTGCTCTGTAATCTATACTTGGCACCTGATTTGAACTGTCAAATCGCGTTGCTTTGCGTGTACGTGTTTTCAGAAGTGACCATAGATGGCGCAAAGTGCTCTAAACCGACAAGGTCCGTACATCTTGTTGCCTAGCAGCAACTGCTAAAAGTTCACCTCACTGCCGCTAGGGTATCTAAGGACCTTGTATACCGATAGGAACGTCGCCTGTGTTGCCGTCAAATTGGGTATTGCATCACAAATTTTATTGTACGTATTATAAAATTCTGTGAAAATTTTCAAGTTTTTAGGATAACAACACGTTACAATTGTCAAAATATACTTGCTTTTAAAAAAGCGTACCGATGTACCGACCAACATCAAACAGTACTAGGTCTAGTGAAATGTGTACGAACGCGGCAACACCGAACGTCACGCGACCTTCTTGTACAGAAAGTTTAATTCGCCGATTTCGCGAAAGGAAATTAAATTACACAAAATATGTGCGAAATTTACCGAAAATATAGTGCACACAAGCGATGGCGCTGAATATTCATCTACATCGTGGCTCTGGATTCATTGTTGTTCGTATTAACACAGTCCTCATTTTAATTTATGTATTTCATGTGACATCCTCTGCGGAGTAATATAGCGGGAGCGCGATTATGGTGTCTCGCTCGAGGAAAACGCTCGGGAAAAGCCGGGAAAGGGTGGAAAAGGGTGGACTTCTGGGGTTCTACCGAACCCTCGGATAAGGTTCGGTAGCGGGAGCGCGATTATCGTGTCTCGCTCGAGGAAAACGGTCCGGGAAAGCCGGGAAAGCCGGGAAAGGGTGGACTTCTGGGGTTCTACCGAACCCTCGGATCTGAAATCATGTAGGAAAATTTATATTTTTTTCGTGTACTTTTGACCAACTCGGATATTACGTGCACTACTCGCCATCTCTTACCAATGACGGCCGCCAGGTATGGGGACGCGCGGAGCTCAATTATTTTCAAAGTGGCAAAACATGCCTAAAAAAGTACGGCATCGAGTTGAAACTTTGGAATCATATTGTTTGAACCTTTTTCTACACATTACATGTGTTTTAAAACTTTTTTACCACAAATATTAGGCGCGAGCGGTTGAAACTTATGTCAATTTGCATTTTTCACAAAAATCGACCTCGAAGGGTCAAAATAACTGATATTCAAGTTTAGAAAACAGGGTTACACTCGTCAATGTTTCAACTTAAACCTGTATAAGTTTCGCAAATCTCGTATGCACACTGTGGACGCGGGATGCTAAAAGGCACGACGCCTAAAAACGACGCCCCACTTAGCACCAGACGTCGGACTTCGTAGGTCCATATCTGGAATGGAAGCTGAGACCAAGGAGCATAACATATCCAAAAATTGTGCTTTCATCACTATGTGAAAGGTCTGACCATGTTTTTTGCTCTACCCGTGGGGACAGCATAACAAGCAAGCAGTGGCGTAGCGTGAATATGATGCGCCCCCCCGCGAAAGTTTTGACGGCGCCCCCCCCCCCTTTTCCCGTATCCCGAAATTTTCCATTTTCCGTAAAAAAAAACGTGTCCCGAAATTTTCGGAGTTCAATCCCTAAAAAATACGTATCCCGAAATTTACCGAGGGCAATCCCAAAAATAACGTCTCCCGAAATTTTCCGAGGGCATTCCCTAAAAAAAGTCTCCAACTATTGCACCCCCTCAATCCCTCGTCGGGCACCCCCCGAGCCTCGGCGCCCCCCCCGCGCCGCGGGGTCCGCGGGTGCGGTCGCTACGCCCCTGCAAGCAAGGAGCGGTGGACTCCGTTCCGCGTGCATAAGGTCCAAAGTCGAACAGCGTGCAGGTCAGGCGGCCCACCATGCGTGCCTTATGAGCAATTGGTCGTGTATTTCGAGCTAATACTCTGCGTAGCGCAAATTGAGATGAAAAAATTCATATTTGAACGGTTACAAACATGTACGTGTTGTTGTATTGCGTCTGTAAAATGCTGAGAAGGCCCGTCCTCCTCGGCCTCCCCCGAGAAACAGCCCCTGCTTGGACCCCTTTACCACCAGCATCAGACCGTATCGGAGGAACTTCTCTGTACTGTGACGTTTCAGTCACCAGTGTCGGACAGTTGCCTGTCCCTCCACAGGGGCAGGTAAGTCGAGGATGTGTCAATGGGCTGCGACCCTGAGACGCAAGGGGAGTTGTCTCCGGACGCTGACGCTGCTCGGTCCTTCGAGACCAACAGTCGTATAAATAAACTTAATTCATCTGCATTCATTGCCTGTGCATTACTCAATCAAAGTTTCCTTCCCCCAGATAAGGCAGGAACCTTACATTGGCGCCCAACGTCTTTTTGAATCCATTTTACATCCGTGTAAAAACTAACAAAAAAAACAAAAAAAAAAACTGTCGTTCGCGAGCGTCCGCATCGTGTTCTGTGAAAGTGTTGTGTCGGGTGGCGTTCGCGTCATACCAAGTGACTATTTCGAAACTAATCGAACTATTTTGCAGTGCAATATTTCGTTTGTATTCGTGCAAACAAATGTATAAAACCGAAAAGTCGTTGAGATACGTCGCTGCTGAATTAAAGAAGTTAAACGAACGAGTGTGTGAAGTTGAAGCTGTGCGAACCACGTCCGCGCAGCCAGAAAAACGACAGCCGCGAGTCTCTGCAACAAAGCCGCTGATCAAACTTGAACCGACGCCTCCACCGATTTTCATAGATGAAGCCCAAACGTATCAATCGCAGCCAGTGGAATTCATCAACAAAACTGAAAAGTATTGTTCCCATTTTTGTGAGGAATCACCGCAATGGATCGAGTATGCCGTCTCACGACTCGAGGGCTCTGCGCGCGACTGGGGAGATGTCTTCCTCGAAACCTGGACCAGCTGGAAAGAGTTTAAACTTGCATTTCTGGCTAGGTTTTGGTCGAAATCACGCCAAGACGAAATAGTTCGCGGCTTGCTGTGCAGTCCTTTTGACCCAACGCAACATGAAACTTTGGCCAGCTACTTTATACACTGGCGGTGCCAAACCAAGCACCTTGACATGGAAGTACTAACGCTAGAGCAGTTTCTTCGCTACATTCAAAGGCTTTTGCCAGAAGAGGTTGGGTTAGCACTCGTCACGTCGAAAACCAACACAGCACCAGCAGTACTGAACCTTCTGCAATGGATCGACGAGAGGCAGACGACACCGAGCGAGTATGTGGATACCGCGACGCCAAGAGAGCGAGGGGCCACCGCGACGCCGAGACAGCGAGAGGCCACCGCGACGTCGAGTGAGGGTGAGGCCACCGCGACGCCGAGTGAGGGTGAGGCCACCGCGACGCCGAGACAGCGAGAGGCCACCGCGACGCCGAGACAGCGAGAGGCCACCGCGACGCCGAGTGAGGGTGAGGCCACCGCAACGCCGAGTCAGGGTGAGGCCACCGCGACGCCGAGACAGCGAGAGGCCACCGCGACGCCGAGTGAGGGTGAGGCCACCGCGACGCCGAGACAGCGAGAGGCCACCGCGACGCCGAGACAGCGAGAGGCCACCGCGACGCCGAGTCAGGGTGAGGCCACCGCAACGCCGAGTCAGGGTGAGGCCACCGCAACGCCGAGTCAGGGTGAGGCCACCGCGACGCCGAGACAGCGAGAGGCCACCGCGACGCCGAGTGAGGGTGAGGCCACCGCGACGCCGAGTGAGGGTGAGGCCACCGCGACGCCGAGACAGCGAGAGGCCACCGCGACGCCGAGTGAGGGTGAGGCCACCGCGACGCCGAGTGAGTGTGAGGCCACCGCGACGCCGAGTGAGGGTGAGGTCACCGCGACGCCGAGTGAGTGTGAGGACACCGCGACGCCGAGTGAGTGTGAGGACACCGCGACGCCGAGTGAGGGTGAGGTCACCGCGACGCCGAGTGAGGGTAAGGTCACCGCGACGCCGAATGTGTGTGAGGCCACCGCGACGCCAGGTAACCGTGTGGCGCAAATTGGTTCGACAACATTGCGATTTCCTGAGCAGGAAGAGAGTGCAAGGATAAATCGTGTGAGTGCTAATATTGTTACAATAGAGAATTCCATCAATGTGCAGTCGATTTCGCAGGCAAACAGTCTGAATTGCCCGGGTAAAACGAATGACTATGAGACACACCGTTTCCGTCGTCCCTTTGAGGATAACGGACATGAAACGTCAATTATCAGCCAAGGCGCTGAAAAGCCATCGCGGGTCAGTCACCAACCCTACGTTCCGCCAAACAAGAAAATATTGATTAGGATTCCACCTTTCGACGGGAAAATCCACTGGGACTACCCAAATATCCGACTCGCCAAATCCAGTCGGAGGAATGTGGACGATGGGCAAAAGGCAACAAAGGGGCAGGACATGGCCAATCACCGCGAGAGACAGACTGACAGTCACTCAGAACATAACCATGTCGGCAGTGATAGCCCGAGCCGCCTCAAAACGAGACTCTGCAAAGGTCCACTACCTGATCGACAGATAACCGCCGACCCGGACACTTGCGTGATGCGACCGCGGGACCAAAGTGCTATCTTTGACAGAGGTAGACACGTCAGGTGTGGATGATGGACAATCCATGACGAACTTTGTCGATGTTTGCTACTGATTATCATGTATTATAAATTGTACTGTATTCTATATGGATCTACGTTCATTGTATGTATGTTCCATCCTGGTATTTGTTGATTGATTTTTATGAAATTGTTTGACATGTAAATCGCCACGTATATGTTAGTCTTAATTGTAATTTTAGAAACCATAATCTATGTGTAACATCTTTGATAATTGTTTAGATTAGAACCATTGTAAAAAGTTTTCACTTTGTACCCTGCTTTAATCTGGAGGGGGTATGTGACGTTTCAGTCACCAGTGTCGGACAGTTGCCTGTCCCTCCACAGGGGCAGGTAAGTCGAGGATGTGTCAATGGGCTGCGACCCTGAGACGCAAGAGGAGTTGTCTCCGGACGCTGACGCTGCTCGGTCCTTCGAGACCGACAGTCGTGTAAATAAACTTAATTCATCTGCATTCATTGCCTGTGCATTACTCAATCAAAGTTTCCTTCCCCCAGATAAGGCAGGAACCTTACAGTACCAAGTGATTTTTTTTTTTTTTTTTTTAGCCGGGGCCCCCATCCCGCCCCGACTTGCATGGCGATCGCTTCACACTACATCGCCTCTGCCCTACACTATCATAGATTGTGCAGCCCATTGTAAACAACGGGAATCTATGACGTGCGTACATGCAGGGGAATCATGCAAGGATCAACTGTGTCTTGTAGGTAGGATGCATTGTCCAGCTTGTCGGCTGTTATAATGCTGTCATGCTTGGTGTTTAGTTGGTTGAGCATTCCAAGATGGAATCGAGAAGAGAAAAACCAGCAGTAAAAAGACCGCCACGAAAGAGATGTGACGGCCAAAACTCTGCTGTATCATGCCGTGCAAGAGAAGAGCAGGTTGCATCCCCACTAGAGGTGAGTTTGCTAAATCTGCGATAGGGCTATCAATTAGTCTACGTGGGAGTAGGATTGAATGTAAGTTTGCTGAGGAGTGCTAGCTCTGGGAGGAGCGATTCCGTAAGAATGTCCACATGAGTTAGCAATGGTCGTACAGTTCGTTAGGGGCAATCATGGAGTCGGACGGCGCGGACCTGCAGCAGAAAGAAGTGACAGAGTGCATAAATGCGTAAGATGGTTACCCAGTCTGTTCGAATTTAGTTTCCTATTTCTTCGCTATTTGAATTATAGGGGGTCGTACTGTGCGTTAAAGATGGCCTTCGGCCGTTTATGTTTGGTTTTACGGTGTGTGTTGTATTGGCCTAATGCCTTGATTAAGGGATTTGTTGATTTAGTGGTTTTATCGTAAAATTTAGTTGCAAGTTTCTTGGCGAAGACTATTATTGGTTCTACGTTTAGTTCCGAGTGTAAGGTGTCATTACGCGTGCCCCTGGGGGCTTTAGCGATGATTCTAAGGACTGTATTGTGAACGATCTGAAGTTTACGTATGTGTCTTTTGTCCGCCCCGCCCCACACAGCTGGCACGAATGACATGATTGGACGAATGAGTGTTTTGTACAGCAGAAGGCCCTTGGATTTGCTGAGAGCTGACTTTTGATTTAGGAGGGGGTAGAGTTCGGCAAGTCTGCCATATGCTCGACCTTTTATTTTGTTGACGTGTTCACCAAACGTCAGTCTAGTATCAAGATGAACTCCCAGATACCTGATAACAGGTTTCCAGTCTATTTTTAATCCAAAGAGTTGGGGGCGGGTGGTTGGTTTGCTGGTGCCTGGACGGCGGCCAGTGAAAAGAATCGCTTCAGACTTAGCTACGTTAATTTTGACCCTCCATTTTTGGTACCAATCTTGTAGATCATCCAGTCCTTCCTGCAGACGCCGCGTGAGGCACGATATCTGAGGGGAACTTTCATAGATCACCGTGTCGTCAGCGTAGATGCCGATCTCGGCGTTACATGGCTTGGGAATGTCGTTAATGAAAATGTTGAAAAGCACTGGCCCCAGAATGGAGCCTTGAGGGACGCCTGCTGCTATGGGACGGATCGACGAGTGTTCGTTTTTAACGCTGACCACGAATGATCTGTTTATCAGGTATTATTTAATGAGGTGCACGTACCGGGCCGGTAGCAGAGTGTCAATCAGCTTGCACAAGAGTCCCTCGTGCCAGACCCTGTCAAAAGCTTTCTCGACATCTAGGAACACGGCACCGGTGACTTGCCCGCGGCCGAAGCCTTTAGTCACGTGCTCGGTGAGCCTGATTAGTTGGTGATCTGTGCTATGCTTAGCTTTAAATCCGAATTGTTCATTGCGGATGGTGTCGTGTGCTTTAAAGTGTGATAGCAACCGTGCTAGTATTACTTTCTCTGTTATTTTGCTGATGGCACTGAGGAGGCTGATTGGGCGGTGATTGCCCGGAAGTTTATGATCTTTATTTGGTTTAGGAAAAGCTAGTATTTTGGCAATTTTCATGTCACTGGGAAAGTGCATGAAGAGCATGATATTATTAATGATGTAGGCAATAAAGTCTATGGCCCTGATCGGAAGGTTAAATATAGCAGTGTTTGAGACGTTATCAAGGCCTGGGGCTTTTTTAGGGTGCATTTGCTTTAGTATGTTTTTAATTTCGGCAGCGTCTGTTTTACGGAAATCGCGGTCTACTGGTCTTTGTAGAAAGCTGTTAACTTTGTCGTTGACCGTGTTTATGTGCGCGTTGCACTTAGGCTCGTCGTTCGGTTGAAAAGTCTGCTCAAGGGTGTCGGCTAGCACGTTAGCTTTGTCGCTGTCGGTGTATGCAATCCCATTTACACCGGTCAGTGGCGGAATAGCATGCGCCTTTCGCGTGAGAGCGCCCGAGAGCCTCCATAACGACCGATCTTGAGGGTTTAGTTGTCTGACTTTATTTTCCCATTGGGAATGATTATGTTCTGTAACGTCTGTTTTAATTTGTTTCGTGAGGCGATTTACGATTGTTTTAAGAGCTGGGTTTCTGTCTTTTAGGTAAACTTTTTTGCAATTATCTTTAAGTTTAATATTGTCCAAGATTGGTTTAGGTAAAACGGTGTTATATGATTTAGGTTTATTTAGTTGAATGTTATTGTGCATGGCTGTCTGCATTACTTCCGTTAAGCGGGTTACGTGGGAATCTAGATCTTGTGTTGATTTAATGGCTTCAAATTTGTCCAGCTCGCTGTGAATCTCGGTCCTGTACGAGTCCCAGTCCGCTTTCTTGTAATTGAATGTCAGCCTTGGTGCATTGTGCGTAGTGTGTGCTTCGAAGTCGATTAGGACGGGAAGGTGATCAGAGTTGAGTTTAGTTAGTGTTTTTATGTCAAATGTGAGGTTAATGTTTTTAACAAGTGCCACGTCCAGGACGTCGGGCTTGACTTTTAGGTTGTGTGAGTAATAGGTGGGATTAAACGGTGCGATTACTGAGTATGATTTTTTGTTAGAGTGTGTGAGTAAGAGTTTGCCAGTTAGAGTGTTTACAGTTCAGGTCCCCTGCTATAAGGATTCTCTTGCCAAGCCGAAGCAAGAGCTCAATGTCTTTAGTTACGAGTTTAATTTGCGGTGGTTTATATGCTGCAATAATGGTGGTTAGTTTGCCGTCCAGCTGGGCCTGTATCCCGGTGGCTTCTAATGATTCTAATGCTGGAATTACTATCTCATGATGTTTAAAGCTGTTTTTAATTAGAATTGCTGTGCCTCCAGCAGCTTTTTTAGTTTGCGGTCTATCGGTTCGGTATGTTGTGTATTGACTGACTTTAAGCTTCGTTTTAGGTTTTAGGTGTGTTTCGTTAAGAAGTACTATCCCTATATCCTCATCTAGCAAAAGAAGTTCGAGTTCGGTTTTCTGAGCTGTTACCCCGTTGCAATTCCAAAATAACAGTTTACCATTGGTCGGAGATGAAAGGTGTGATGGGGGATTCACACCAGCATTTGGACTGCCTCAACTACAAACTGTAGTGTGGCCATTTCTAATGCGTGGCGGTCGGAGATGGATGTGGAACGGAGCTTCATCTGAAGAAGCTCCAATCCCCTCTTGATGAGAGAGGAGATTCTGGAGTCCGAAGAGGTGGAGGGGGCAGAGTCGGATTCGCTGATGGCGTTACGTTGGAAGGTGGTGTTTGGGGTCGGATTTGAGATAGGCTTGGGAGTAGCTTTCTCTCGCTTGGGTTTGGGAGCCTGAGCTGGAGGAGCTCGGGCCTGGGACGGAGTTGGCTTCGCCGCTGCCGGTTTGACCACTCGGGCCACCTGCGTAGCTGGGAGTGGCTTAGCCGGGGGTGTCGGAATGGAGTTGATCCGGTTCACCTCCTCGTCAGCCGAGCGGTTGTCCCACACGTTAAGTGCGGGCATTGGCGCTGGCACAAACTTCGGGGCTGCAGCAGGCGCAAGCGCAGGCTGAGTCCTTTCAGTCAGCGACTTGGGGGCTTGGAGTCGGGCTTTGTGAGCGAGGGTGGCGGCTTTGAAGACCGGACACCCGCGGTAGGAGGCCGTGTGCTGCTCATTACAATTAGCACAGGTGGCAAGGGTGGTTGGATCGGATGTACCAAGTGATTGCACACAAGTCCTTTTAAACTCTAATGAGCCGATATTACAGCCAATCCAACCAATCAGTTTGGAGACCGGATGCCAACTCTCTGTGTCAGTAAGTGTCAACGAACGATTGGTCAGTGTTCATGGCCTAGTGGTGAGTCCGCGTGTACCCTCTGATTCGAGACGTCCAGCCTTGCACGCGTAACAATAGCTCTGTTTGGTTGTCCACGAAATCCAGATGATAACTAGATTTCTTGCGTTTGTTTGTCCAGGCTAGGTCTCGTTTACTGCATGATGACGTCACAACGAAAACCGATATCTAGATAATGGACTGCTATGTACTGGACAACCATACATACCTTAAGGCAGCAAAAGAAGTGCAACAACTTGGCTCGTGATTCCAATTCGAATGTCTGGTCTAAATTTACACCCGCCGAATATTCTTATCGTCGCAGCGTAACATTGCATACGCATGTTGGCAATAGATTAATGAAACGTTGGTACAAGATTTACAATGGTTCATAGTTACGGTGTATGACACTATGCCGTTTAGCAGAGGCGACTTGTGGGAAAATAAATCAACTCTATAAACAACTTAATTTTTCGTCAATTAATCCTTTAATGTTTTATGTTTGCATTTTGGTAAAGTATATGAGAATCTGACATCCCTGCTGAAAAATCTAACCTAAGATCTTGCAAGATCTTACCAAGATCTTACCACGAAACGTTAGTCAAGATCTTGCAAGATTTGTGACACAAGATCTTGGAAGATCTTATAAGATATTATAAGATCTTGCAAGATCTTGACTCAAGATCTTGACTCAAGATCTTATAAGATATAATAAGATCTTGCAAGATCTTGAGACAAGATCTTGAATGATTTTACCAATTTCTTACCAAGAAATTAGCAGAGGCTCATACCATAACACCAAGATCTTAGAAGTTCTTGTTTCAAGATCTTGTTAAGAAAAATAATTAAAATCTGTAAATGGAAACCTCACATACAAACACTGTGCAAGAGATTGCGTTCTGCCATGTATCATCTATTTAGTTTAAAACGTATTGTCTCACATAAATTACTTTGCGTAATATACAGTGCTTTAGTAGAATCGATATTATCCTATGGTATTTTGGCATGGGGGAACGCAACCGTCAGGCATATGAAACCCATTTTAAACACACAGAATAAAATAATCAAATTGATAACACCTTTCTACACCCAACCTTCTGACATGACCTTAGCTGAAAAATATCAATATTGTAACATCCTTCCATTGACCCTGCTATACACTCACCGTTTTATTTTAAAACATTACTTCAACGACGATCATAAAACACTTAAAACCCATAGCGCAAACACCCGTTCACTAATAAATCCGATTTACGATGTCCCGCGCTACATTAACAAGTATGGTAAAAGACAGTTTACATATTCAATTCCCACTATCTTCAACAATTTGCCACGACCTCTGAGATGTTTGAAAAAATATAGAAAAATTAAATCTGTAGTTAGGGGTTGGCTTATAAGTAATATAAAACTTTGATTATCATCTTACTAATCTTACTTACTACTTATCTTTACTTATCTTACCTTATCTTATCTTTACTTATCTTACTTATCTTTTACTTATCAACAAAGCATCGCATACTATATAATGTACTTGTAACTTAGGTACATATATCAAACTTAAATACTGAGTTATTATTATTTGTAATTGCTTAATGATGTTCATGCTATATTCGTCCTTAAACTATCAACTTGTATCAAATGTTTAGCCTAGCACAAGCCATGAGGCTCCTTAGGCTAATTCAAACGACGACAGAGAAAAATCACATGTAATGTCTTCTGTGTAGAAAAAAAAAAAAAAAAAATGTAATAATTTCAATAATATAACTGTATAAATGCATATTTATTTGTTTTACAACGCACAGTACAACAGTTTGTGAGCACCCAAACAGATTTCTAGGATTAAAATAACTAGCAATATCAATTATCGATCGATGCTAAAAAAAAATGTGGGTGCATGTTGCATAAAAATGGTTGCAATATATATTTCACTCGACATGAAACTGTTTTTAATGTGCTGCAGGTGTTGATGCTTAATAATATCAGATATGATGTGTTACTGAAAGCGCCAAACGACTCACGTGTTGCTAAAGTAAGAAGAACGTAATTTGAACCTTCACAGAATCGGGCAAAAAATGTTCACTTTTAAATCTCCCACTTTGGGTGAAAACTAGTAAATAGTAACTTTAGTTCCAGAGAGATTAAGACTGAGATGGTACTTCATTGGCTCACTTACGAGGCGCACGCACTGTCTAATCAGGTAAGGTTACGACACCCCTACCAATTTAATTCAAAATGTCACGTTGATGAACTTATTGACGGAGAATATACATAATGCCGCACACGACTGTACCAATTATTCTGGGTAATACTGAAAAACCGGTAAATGTTATCTGTAAAAGTTTGTTGTTATAATGAATTCTAGATACTGGTTGTCAGCGTTTGTCAAATTCTACGGAGATTCTCACTAGGTGGCTGTTGTAGGCGACTGTTACATGCAAAATTTGTTCTTTGCCTGGAAAAAGAAAAAAGAAACAAAATTACAACCAATATATTACTGTCGGTGGTGTCACGCGCCCAGTGCAGCGAACTCCCAAAACCATGTAGAATTTATTCGGGGAGGGGGGAGCATGTTTGACCAGAAGGTTGGTGATTTCACAGGTAATAAAGGTATAATACTCCAAGGCGTAAAACATGGACTCATAGAAACAATAGAAATTAGTTTGACACATGTGAACATGCGAGTAGATTTAACGGTGTGAATGGATTAGAAGTGCATAGAAAGAATTTTCCTAAGGTGGGGAGGAACCATTGTCTTTTGAAAACCTTTAAAATAAAATTGTACAGATGTACACTATTAGTGACAGCCCAAAACAAAATAGCTAGGCAATTTATTAGGCATTCAAATTAAGAATTAGTTATTTTTTGTGTAATGACTAGACAATAGCAATTTAAACAAAATTTCGAATGTTATTCATAATTTCCAGCAAGCCCCTTACAGAAAAATACCTTGCAACTCATTGCATTTTGCGATAAATTGCTATGAGTTTTAACTGGTTGCAACTGATGGGAATACTGAATTTTTTTATGAGTTGCAATGAGTTTGCCACTAGATGCAATGAGATGCGATGAGTTGCGATGAGATTCTATCAAATGCATTCACTTTTCCACCACACTCATCAGAAACTCGTTGCTGACTCATTGCTGACTCATTGCATCTCGTCGCAAACTCATAGCAGCTCGTTGCAACTCATTGCATCTCATTGCAAACCTGGCATGAATTCACGTGGGTTTGGTTGGGATTCATTGGATCTCGTTGTATCGTCTTACATCTCGCATACTTTGCTCAGACTTTTCCGTTGCCTTAAAATCAGTGAAGTCATCAGCTACGGAAAAAATTAGCATTTGGGAAAATGGAAATAAAGATTCAGGGCTGGATTTTCCATCTAGACCGTTTCACTGCGCAGACGGTGAGAGGAAAGTAATCGATCTAATTTCTTACCGAGGCGATAACCGAATTCATGTTTTGGAGCTGGCAGGTTTTGAACTGGGTACCCCTCGATCCGTTGATTATGCTGCTGATACCTGTGGTATTGAAATTCGATTTTAATACACACAATCCCCCCAGTTATATTTTGAACCTGAGGTGAATGCCTAGGATGAAACCATCACAAGTATGACGACACGTAAATTTACGTACGCCGTGTGCAGGCGAGCCAATGTCGGGTCGGTATTGGCAAAGTGGTGACTCTCGTGGCCTCGAGTTTGCCGGTAGGTATACGTGCGTGTCACCGTGGAAATTAAATATGATATTGCGGTACCATTGCTACCAGATGAGTGGATTTCCCTCTATGAACAAAAAGCACCCAAATTTAAATACGAATCATCAATGGCATGTAACAGCTAATGCTCGTCGTCGTCGTGGCCGATGTAGGTGTTGTTGGCCGTTGTCGTCGTGGCCGTTGTTGTGGTCTTTGCCACAACGCCTTCATAGCTGGTCCTGGAGCCGTGCTGGTCCTGGTCTTACTATTCACGGGAGGGTGCACGGGGATACATGGCTATTACGCCATATTTGCCGCCCCATTTCGCACAAATTTCATTCACCATATTTACCTACATTGTTTTTCGCCCTTTTTCCTTCGCCATTATTTTTGTTTATAGCACGAGCGGTTATTTTGTTTTGATAAGAGACGTTGAACGTGGATTCACGACTGTTTAATATATTTAATAATATAGTTCCGAAGAGCCCACGAGGCAACGAAAAATGTTTTAATCCCAAATTACGATGAGATTAAATGAAAAGCATCGAAATAACTTTCAGTTTTCTCTGCCTTGTAAAACTCATTGCAACTGCATGCATTTGCTCGCAACTCCATGGCAAATTACGATGAGATACAATGAAAAGCAACGAGATGCACGCAGTTTTCTCTGCCTTGTAAAACTCATTGCAACTGCTTGCATCTGCTCGCCACTCCGCGGTCAGATCCGCGCAGATTTTATCAGTTGCAATGAGCTGCAAGGACATACACACAGTTGCGATGAAATGCGTTGCGTTGCGATGAAATGCGTTGTGTTGCGATGAAATGCGTTCAGAAGCAATCAGTTTCCTGCTAGAAATTTTAGTAAGGGGCATAATCTTAACACAAAATTGATTCTTACTTGATTCACTGTTTTGGGCTGTCAAGGTCACTAATAGTTTCTCTGTAAAAAAATTAATTAAATATGTATTCGAACACTAAGGGTTTCCTCCCACCTAAGGCCATTGCGGTTCTCGTAGAATACTTAAAGAGTAATCGGCGTCAGATTTGACCAGACGACTGTATTGCATAAACCCCGAAAGGATGGTCAAGGTCCAGCCCTGCTTTAGGGGTTGGCTTGGGCAATTTCTTTTTTAAATTTTAGGGCTCAGTACGAGATGCTGTGATGTTGAAAACGTAACGCCGCATCCAACGGTGAAATAACATTGGAGGGTCACCGGCCCGATAACAGATATATTAGGGTTGGAAAACTTGAAATTTAACATGGACCGTGGAAGGCATAGGAAGTCAGGTCAAAACCGTCAAATAACCCAGGATAGCTCTAAATATAACCATAGCATTTAAACAAATTTCTATATACTTGAAAGGTATTTCTCTGATGAACACTCACAGCAAAAGAAAAACTGGGGTCACAAAACTCACTTTTATGATAACAGCATATCAAAAATGACATTGCATATTGAGGGTGACGTTTTTGGCGCTTTTTAAATATTTTTCCCATTAAAGTAGAGCAGTTATATACATGCTTTTCCAATTGTGCACACTTTTTCGCACAGAATTACGTAGAAAAATTGGCGTTATCATGGATACGAAGACCAAAGGCAAGAGAGAAAAAGTGCCGGTTTGTCAGTGGCCCGTTAAGATACTAACGGTCCATTAGCAAGAAAATTAAAGAATCTGATTGGACATTGCAAAGCAAATAATAAGTTAACAGACCATTAGATATTTAACGAGTCACTGAAAAACCAGGTCTAAGTCTGATTTTGGCACCCATGGTTTAAAAACAATTTAAAAATGTCAGTGGGCCATTAGAATAATTGCTATCTGATCATTTTTAAAGTAAATACATGTTACTGATCCAGTGGTTGGTCCATATTTGGACCATTTGCTTTGGGCTTGTTCGGTTTTCATCGGGCTCTCTACGGACATGAGCATTCCATGCTCCTTCAAGCTACTCAGCTATACCGAGCTACGTTCAGCCTTTCTGGGATTTCAAAGTGACAAGAGGACCCAGCATTGACTTAGGAGTCCGGGTACTTATTCACTAATTGGGCTATTTAGGTCTTTTACTGCCATTTTTAGTTCTCAGAAAAATTGTGCCCAAGATCATGTTAAAAAGATGCGGCCTCGAATCTCTGTGCATTTCCAGGACATATCCTGGATAATTACAACGCCAACAAGATTACCGGTTACTTGACCAAGCAAATTGATCATTGCCAGAAATGCTACAATAGGGTGGGTTGGTGTGTGCAGGGAGGGAGGATGTAAAAGCATATGATAATCAAGATACCTAGACATATTATCTGCTACAGTCTGTCCCATGAGAGAATATTCTTTCTGCTGCAGCACTTAGGTTACTGGAATAGCTGCCATCTTGAAGATGGATGGGTACAAGTAGAGATGTAAATCAGTAAGAGATTGACGGTAATTACGCAATTATAACCTAGCAATTTTACAGCAACAACATGTGCAAAAATGCGCCACCAGCGATACAGCATAAAGTATATTCTATTATGGCTTTTAAATACCCCCCCCCCCCCCCCCCCCTACAAACAATGATGGTTTGGTTGCACTAACAAGAAAGTTTCCGGCACCGTTTACGCATTGTAACCCTCCATCCCACGAATCTACGAATAAACACGATAATTTTAAAGGAGTAGCCTACACTGTTACTCTTAGAGCCTCGTGTTTCGAGGTTGGTTGGTACCAGTGCTAGGAAGCTTTTTTTTATTCTCACTTGTGGAGAGGGACCAGTGTCCAGTGGTGTAGTCTAGGGTATACTCACATTTTATTTTTAAAATTTGCATGTACTCTCCTTAATTTTAAAGAAACACTGTGGTATATATACTGGAGCGTTCATTTCTAGCTTTTTTGCGGCTAAGTTTTGCAAATTTTCAATATCATTCATGAGCACTAAATATACCCATACCAGACATAGTACCTATGTGCAAAATTGTGGTAAAAGGGGATAGGTACACTTCTGGAATCAGAAACTGCGCCCGCAAAATTTTACAAGTCCCGACGTATGGGCTTGGCGGAAAAACAGCGTAGTTTAAAACTGGTTAGGGCTCTATGAAAGACCCACACCACATCCCAACAAAAACGTGGTCGATCCAAAAGGTAGAGAGAGGCTTATCTTGATCCAGCCCATTACTATAGTTGGGATCGATCTGCTTCATCGACCGGCAAATAAAACAATAGCCGCGAAATATTTTCCGCATCGGAATAATATGATGATACTAATTAAATTATGTGGTTAACCATTGTTAAAATGCGAAAATGACAGTCCAGCCAATTAATCACCCCGTTCTTGTTATCCACGACCTGCCTGGGTGAGCATGGCCACCAAAAAGGTACGATTTGACTACCTTGATTCAGAGATAACAGAAGCAATTTAATAAAGCACTTAAGATTGCTTTGCGACAGCTAGTTTTTTTTCAAATAACGGAAATGTGATGCTCACATATTGTTGGGAGTTAAGAATAGACGTTAGAAGTTTTTAAATTTAATTATATCTCCAAAATTACGCATTTTAGAATATTGCTATACTAGTGGCCTGCAAATTGATGAAGGATAACGATTAGCTGTGGTGTGGAACAAAAATAAATGCTCAAAACAAATAAATGTTAGACATATCTGTGTATAATCGCAATTAGTATATTTTTTCTTCCATATTACCATTGGTATAATAATTTAAAGCGTAACCATGATTCCCATGGTTAAAAAGTAACAAAATGAAACACAACAAGTAAACTAAATAATAATAAAACATTTGCTCTCGCAACAAAATAGGCAACAAAGAAAAAAAATAACAAATCTCGGGCTAGTAGCCGGTCCATATGCCCTCGTACTCCAGGACTTTGGCCAATCGCCGAGGCATCGACTCGGTCAAAGCCCGGATGTAGCGCTCGCTACCCGTCACGTCCAGCCAGGCGGCCTCGACGGCGTCCCAGAGCTCGTCTCGGTCCGCGGGCGGCTCCCAGTCCTCCTTCATGGAGCGGACCACCTCGGCCCACACGTTCTCTATGGGGCTGAGGTTGCAGCCCCTCGGTATCCAATCCACCAAATGGATGTCCTGTTGCGTCGCCAGCCACTCCTGGACCACGCCACGGGGCTGTGATCCTGAAATAAAATAGACGCATTTCAAATCGCTAATTTTATTTCACCACTACAAATCGCGTATAGCTTTACTCGCAAAAGAATGCTTACCTGCTGGAAAGATCTGGACCCATCGGGGTACAACACCCGCACCGAGGGCATCATGACGTCCCTCAGGATGTCCCGGTATTGCTCCCCGGTGACGTACCCATCGACGCGCCATGGTGCCCCCCCTCCGGCCGCGGACATCCACCCCCAGGCGCACACAGAGAAGCGTCCACTCTTCTGCCGCTGGTGGACGTATTTCGGGTCGAATCGGCTGTTATTCGGCCTGTAAACGATCTGGGGGCCGTCGTTCGAAGAGGAAAACGTCTTCTCGTCGGAAAAAACCACCCTCGACCAGTCGGCGTCGGCATGCGTTGCCGCGTACGCCCTGCGGTCAACGCAATGGGCGTTGGTGAGGACCTCCTTGATGGCGGTTCTCCTCGCATGCAAGTCGGCCTCCCCGAGCCGATTCCTGGCGGTCTTCGAGCAGCCCGGGAAATTGCTGTTGGCCACCAACCAGGAGGAATGGCGGAAAGGATTTCCCTCGGACAGCACCACGAGGTTGGCATCTTGCTCCGCCGTGGAGACTCGCTGTCTACCGGTGCCAGGCCTGAAAATGTAATAACAACATCGAGCGAATTGCTAATAACATTGCAGAGGTAATTTGTGATTACGCTTTGTGTTTCTTTTCGTTTAAACGACCGATCGATGACTTAATATCACATTCACAGGCACGGCAGCAGGCATGATGCCTTGTTCAAATAATATATTATGTTAATAGATTAATAGATTTTATATTTAGGTGGTAAAATACACGATATGAACTTTTAATTATTTCAAAGCATGATTTACCTTCGCTGCATGCCGCCAGTATCCTGGTAGCGCTTCCACCACCTCTTCCCACTTGCCGCGGACACACCGAATTGCTCCCCTGCCGCCCGTGGCGTGAGATTGCCGTGCTCTACGAGCCCCAAAACTGCCACCCTGGTATCATGGTCCCAGTGTGCAGCCATTGCAACTTTGCGTTGGCGAATGAATGAACTTGTCATTCGCCGAGATTTGTTTCATTACATGATTCAGGGAAGGCAGCTGACTGGAGGGAACAGGTAGTTCTATAAAAATAGGTCAAAGTGCGCCTTCCCATTGCGCTTCTGTATGGCAATGGCCAAAGGCTTATCGTTTCTGGATGTCTTTATTGATGAGCTCATGAAAAGAATATAATTCCTTTTGTGGAAAATATTTGAATTAATATTTCATCTTGATAATTAGCTAAATATGTAATCTCTAAAGTATTCTTTCCCCGGTGACGTATCGAAATAAATTGTGCATCAGTAATAAACACTAATCCCCCGATCTTGTAATCAGCTCCCAGCCTGCCTGGCCGGGCAGCCATCGAAAAGGTCGGGTCTCGGTACGATTGACTTCCTCGAAAGAGATATCGGATGCAATTAAAAGAATGCACATCGAACTTCATTAGGAAGTCAACTTTTTCATAGATAATGGAAAAATGATATTATATTAAGGTTAGTTGTAAAGACAAGATCTAGATAATTTTTTGTTTTTTATTATAGCTTTAAAATTACGCATTTTAGACTAGTAAAAATGTGCCAACATCGTGCAAAAATCCACAGTGAACCAAATCAAGAGCATTTCCGATCCTCATTTGACGGAGCAAAGCAGCTAATGATAACGGAACGGGTTTATCAAACTAGTCCCAGGCCCGCAAAAGCACATGGCATAGCCACGTGCTCAGTACCCGGCCTACCTATACTATTTTCAAACGAACCTGAAAAGGACTTGTATATTTTTACGACGAGCGCAGTTTATGATTCCGCAAGTGTACCTACATTGCAAAAATATAAGTGCTTGTATAGAACCCAAATAAATGTGCGCCTGTCTTTTAGAGATACACAACATAAAATTGTCGCAGGTAAGCGCCAATCAACCATGTTTGAACATAAGGATACCATTTGAATCTAAAGATTTAAGGTAAGTGCCAATAAGTGACAAAATGTGGATAGTAACACCCCCCCCCCCCCTACCCTTTTGACAGAAGCTCACCACATATATTTCCAGCACTACACCACTGTCAGTGTCCATCTGTAATAAATACCTAGGTATTAGGTATAAATACCTAGGACGGTAGAAAGCGGCGCCAAGTCGATTATCGCAGCTACGCATGTAGGTGACGCCGAGAGTTAGAGGAGAGGTCCGCAGATCATGTCATCCAGCTGAGAAGGCTGAATCCACAAATAAAGTGCCTTGGTTATGGAAAAAGGAAACGCAGAACATTAAAAATAGGTAGCACATAATAAAATTATGCTCAAACACGAGTTTGACACTCAAAAATACATTTCCCTACTGACAGTTACTTGAATCCAATATAACATATCATTGGCTTTGAATTCGTTTATTGTGACGATTGCTGAATGTGTTAAAATTGAAAAAACTTACCTCCATGAACATTCGTCGATTCAAGGAACAAAAGCGTTGACGTTCAAATACTTTGTTGCATGGATCATGTCAGATCATGTTAGACTTCTTGAAGGCACACGAGCAAGTAGGCGGAGCAGGCACATGGTGCTGTTGGGAGAATTTGTCGTCATTTATAAAAAAATTCCTTTCTTCGATCGATCAAGATCTTAGTTTTCAGTGTATACAAACAATATTTCGTGAAAAATATCAGCGAGCACAGAAAACGGAATTTGTCCCACGACCGGACGCCGAGAGCTCACCGCCATTTTTAATGGCGGCGGCTCGAGGCGCTATCTGTCGTATTTCAATATCAGGCGGGAACAAAAACACTAAATTATGCTAAATATTCATATTATTGTAGCAACATGCAGAAAGTTAATAATTGTCGAGATTCAAATAAATCAAAAGAAATAGCATTAATATGACAAAGATTACTTCGATTACACTTCGATCTCTTCGATACACGATTACTTTGTGATCGAAGGGAAATCCGACGGATGTCTTCACATTTGAAATTAAAATTTCAGAGAATCTGCCTGTGTTCTCAACTCAGACCCACTACGTTTTTGGAAGAGATCGGTTCAGAACTTTTTCAACACATTAATATTTACGAATTTTTCAATTTTTTCAAAATTTGAATCTCTCTAAATGAAGTTCTTTACATATCTTCACCAAAACTTATAAACGTGTCGACCTAAAAGAAATGTACTATGCCTGGAAATCTCAGGTGGGTAGTACTTCCCAATTGTTTTTTTTCCGCAATTTTCAAGTGTTTTTTTCGCGATTTTCTTTTCACGACCCCCCCCCCCTCCCCCCCACCATCCCTTCCGCGCGGCGTCATATATTTTGGGTTGGAAAACAAAATTGTCAACCGCCCCCCCCCCCTCCCGCCGCAAATCAGGGCTGGATCCGCCCCTGATCACGACGTGTATGTATTGTCTGCAATCTCGAGCCAACTTCCCACAAGCTCTGTACCGCTTGAAGTTTTCCGCTCATATCGCGGTTTTGCCTTGGCCGACGACCGCTTTCATGTGCCGGATCAAGTGGATTTCCTTATCGGCGCCGATCTGTACCTGGACATCTAAGCCAAGTCAGGCGCTATGGTGATTGGTGGAAGCCCTTCCGCCATAAACACGATTTTTGGTTGGGTAGTGATGGGCCCCTCTGGTGACTCGAAACCCGAGGCCCCACCCCCTCTCTCCTTGCTCACGTGCAATGTCTCCCCATTGGAAAGCACTTTGCGGTCATTTTGGGGAACCGAGGAAGTGTCACGCCCTTAGAAGGATCCTAACGATCTGATCTGTGAGCAACACTTTCTTGCAACACATTCGCGTGACTCATCGGGACGTTACCAAGTAGCTCTCCCCTTCAAACCCTCGTGCTCTCCATTAGGCTCCAATCGTGGCGCTGCCTTCCAGAGCTATCTGAGTCTGGAACGGCGCATGAAGCGATGCCCTGAGCAATATTCAGCTTATCAAGCGTTCATGCAGGACTACGTCCAGTCAAAGCATATGCAAGCTGCCCTCTCCCCTGTCAATTATGTAATCCCGCATCATTGCGTGCGTAAGATCACGAGCTCCAGCACGAAGCTGAGAGTAGTTTACAACGCCTCTGCTCCGGATGACCGAGGCGTGTCTCTAAATCAACTGCTCCTGAGTGGTCCTAAGCTCCAAAGCGATCTGCCTATGATTCTCACCACGTTTCGTACGCACGCTGTGGCGATATGCGCGGACATTCGTCAAATGTATTGCCAGATTCTTGTCGAGCCCACTGATCGTGCGCTCCAGCACATATTCTGGCGCCCCGACTCGAATTCTCCCGAGGTGGAGTATGAATTAAACACCGTAACGTACGGACTTACTCCCTCTGCATTCCTCGCACAACGAGTTTTGCAACAAATCGTGCACGACGAAGGTGCAGATTTCCCCCTCGCTGCTCGCGCTCTTGCCTCCCACACCTATATCGACGACATAGTGTCAGGAGCGTCTGACGTGACACAAGCGCGCGAGCTCCAATCTCAACTGCAAGCTCTCCTCGCTCGCGGTGGCCTTGAGCTTTGCAAGTGGGCGAGCAATGATTCGGCAGTGTTGAACGCCCTCCCGGAAACCCATCTAGAACACCCGCTGGTATTTTCCAATGACGATCAAGGCATCAAGATCCTTGGTTTGTTGTGGGACCCTCGCTCTGATGAGTTTTCCTTTCACACCTTACCCTTCGAAGGTGAGGTAACTAAGCGCACTGCTCTGTCTTACATTGCCCGCATTTTCGACCCTCTGGGATTTCTGGCCCCCATCGTAAGCTGGATGAAGATGTTCCTTCAGCAGCTTTGGCTGTCCCAGGTTCAGTGGGATGACCCTCTTCCCCCGTTGCTCGTCCAAGTCTGGAAGGACGCGGTCTCCGACATCTCCGTCCTATCCGGTTTCCGGGTTCCTCGCCCATTTCGTGCATTCCATGGTACGCATCGTCTCGTAGGCTTTTGCGATGCCTCCGAGAAAGGTTACGCCGCAGTAATCTATCTCCACACCACGACTGCTGACACCTAGCTAGTCAGCCTGATGAGAGCTAAAACGAAAGTCTCTCCCGTCAAACCCTTGACTATCCCCAAGCTCGAGCTCTCCGCCGCTCTACTTCTCTGCCGATTGCTCCAGTGTACCCTGCCCGCACTCGGTACGCTCTCCATAGAGTCCGTTACCCTCTACACTGACTCTACCATCGTTTTGGCTTGGCTTGCTACTCCGCCCCATCGTCTTAAGACGTTCGTCGCCAACCGGGTGGTAGAAATATTGGAAAACTTTGCTCCCACCGATTGGGCGCACGTTGTCTCTCAAGACAATCCCGCCGACTGCGCGTCGAGGGGATTACTTTCCCACGAACTGCTAAACCATCCGTTGTGGTTGGCGGGCCCCCCGTTCATGCAGGAAGCCTTCGATCTTTGGCCTCGTTCACCGCCAGCCAGTGAGCAACGGAGCAAGCAGTTACCGGAAGAGAAACCAGTGCCGGTCGTATTAGTTGTTGCTGTAGCGGAGGATCCCATTCTACTCAAATTTCGAACCTTCTCCACGCTTTTGAGAGCGCAGCGCGTTTTCGGCTACGTTCTTCGATTTGCCCGTATCCTGTTAGCGAAACGCTCCAAAACTCCCGTGCCTGAGGGCCCTCTTCAACCCGCAGAGTTACAAGACGCTCTCGACGTCTTTGTGAAAGTCACTCAGCAGCATTACTATGCCTCTGAGCTCCGTGAACTTGCCCAAATTGGTCACGTGACTTCGAAGATTGCCTCTCTCAAACCTTTCGTGGATTCATCAGGTTTTCTCAGGGTGGGCGGCAGATTGCGCTATTCTTCTCTGCCTGAAGCCGCGCGTCACCCTTTGCTCTTGCCCAAGAGAGCTCACCTGTCTGTGCTGTTATGTGACGGCGTCGTTCGCGTCGTGTCCATCCGCACGACGCATGGCACTTTCCAGCGCCCAGTCAACAAACTGGTCGCTCTTCCACCGGTGTAAAAAAACCTTTGGATTTTCGTATCATTTTCTTGAGAAGATCTTCGTTTGTTTCAATGAACGACTGTCGTTCATGGTGGGCGGTTTGTTCGCGCCAAGCGCTTGATTTTGGCTAGTTTATTTCGGCCCCTTATTTCCGGCAACCTGCCGCACTTCATCTAGCCCGGTCAGGTCGGTCCTTATCAGTTCAGTTCAGTTGCGAGTTAATCGCCCCCTCGAGTACATCGCGTCTCGGCTCTCGCACTAGTCTGCACTTTCGATTCGCGTCCTCGTTTCACGTTTCTTTTCGGCTGCTTTCTGCCAGTTCTACATTATAGTAATTTTCGCGTCATTTGCTCAGTGTCGTGGCTTTATTATTTTGCTCGTCTCCGCAAGATCGCCGAAGACAGAGAAGACGACGAGCTCCAGAAGTCCTCAGCTCTAAGTAGCCCCTTTTGGGGAGCAATTTTGTCATTCCAATTGTTCCCTCCCTGCCTACCCTAATTCGCCCTTCCCTCAGACGCCTCTTGCCACCACCTCAACTCCGCTCGGCGCGGTGGCCAGACTCACTTCTCGTAAGTTCCCCCCACCCCCTCTTAAAAATACAGACCACTATCATTTTTTCTTTTCTCACGAGCCCCGGCTCAAACATTTGGACATGAGTCACATACGAACATGAGTCCCGACGAGCTTTCACTCGTCTTTCCAAAAGATATAAGCGCACAGTTCGGCGTCGCAATAGGTTCGGGCTCATGATGGTAATAAAATATTTGACGAACTGACACGGATTTAGATTTCGAATTTGGCTTCGGAACTGACACTATGCCGACTGCCGAGAAACAGCTGACAAATATGACAGCTGAAAGCTAGTTTTAAAATTGGCCGCTAGGTATAGTTCCATCGCGCCGCAACGTAAAGCGGCGTGAGTGGGAACAGGGGTGGCGGTATTCCGCTCCGTCCCGCTCCGCTCCGGCGGCAAAACGCGGGAGAGGGAACCAAGCTTTAGACGACTCGGCAAACTCATGAGTCTTAGAATTTTGAGACTCCTCAGTAACTTGTTATTATGGTAATCACTCATTAATAACCCAGCAGTTACCAGAATCTGTGAGTTTAACAGATTGTCAACCCCCCCCCCCCACCCCACCCCACCACACCTTCACAATCCCCGTTATACCATGAAGAGATCACGGTGGCACGGTGTGAGCAGGTCTACCTTGCATTTAGATTAACAATACAACGAGCCATTAGGGCTTGGCGAACTTCGGCCGCGCCGTTCACAACTTAACCATAACAAAATGTTGTGCGGCCTTCGGCTTCGCCGAACGAATGTTATCGAGGACTGGAAGTGTTTTGTTTGAAAAGTACCCGGCAGCCAGTAAACTTTTCTGGAAATATGGGCTTCTCCCCCCCCCCCCCCCCCCCATTCGAAATGTAGAGCACATCCATCCCCGACCCCCTCCAGATTTCCCTCCCTCCCCTTGTCGAGCCCATTCTCTTAAACGAGGATGTTATAAGTAACGGCCTATTCGCAAAACGCATTAAAGTTGAACATTTTTAAATTGACCCCCCAAAAAAGGGCCCAATTTTGGGCGCACAGCCCGGATGTTTTAATCTAAACTTCGAGCAATACATGGAACAAAATTATAGCCAGAAAGTGTGCAATGTGCTGGGGGTACAGTGGCATGTTTCCGTATGTTTTTGAAACCCCCCCCCCCCCTCCTCCTAAAAGAAAGCCCTAAACGTGACTTTTGCCCGAACTTTTGAAATCGTATCATAAGAAGAGTATCTCTGACATTGGATTACTCTATGTGGTATGAAAGTAAAGAAATTTCAAAAATGCTTCCTCCCCCCTCCCCCCCCCCCCCACCCCCCCCCCCCCCCCCCTCCACACAATACAAAAAAGGGCCAAAATGTGTCACGCGAGCTCTAAAACCCTCGAGCTCGAGGTAGCTCGAGGGACCGATACCAAAATCGGATCCGACTTCGATAAAAACGCTATCGACAATTTCTTGTAAGAACCTAGCAAAAATCGTAACACAAGAAAAATGTTTAAAGAAATTGTCAAGATCTTGTCAAGAAATTGTTTCTCTGTCAAGATTCAAAAATCTTACATGCATTTAGGATCTTTTTGGACCTTGTCAAGATATTGTCAATTTCTTATCAAGATCTTGAAAATATCTTGGCTGAAGGAAAAAATCTTAAGAAATTGCCAAGAAAATGCCAAGAAATTGGCAATATCTTGAATCTTGCCACGATCTTGCAAGATCTTGCAAGATCTTGCTAAGAATTTTCAGCAGGGATCTAAAATCCAGATAGTTTAGTGACCGACAGTAGTAGCGACATAAAGATGAGCGAATGCCCTTCAGCGAATTTCCGAAATTCCCTTACAGGTCTACTTTATAACTAAAAATGGCTCCCAAACATATTTGGAAACGAAATACGAAATGAAGCAGCCACAGTGTCATGAAACCATCGTTATGCAACTCTTGTTAAGCAAATGAGTAGTAACTGCTAATGAACTGAGAACCTATACCTAACCATGCGGCGATATATGAGATAATAACACATGCCCACATGCTTGTCCAAGTAACTTAAATGGCGAGACGAAATGTCAAAGTCATATCTTTCAATCTTTATGACCACGAGGCTAGCATGCATCAAGAATTCTCTACGGCACTTTGTGAAGTTTGAGAAACAAATCTCTGGTCGTCAGGCTATCTGTTTGAAAACTGGCAGAATAAAAATCCGAAACAGTTTCCAATTTTCCTGCAAAACAACATCAACATGCTCTGACATGACGCTGCAATCTGCGTCAGGTGCAGCTGATTACCAAAAGGTCTTATCTATCACTTTCAGGAGACTCACCTGCTGAGGACGTAGCGACGCCGAGAACCAGTCTGGGTACACTGATGTGGAGATCACAGCGTTTGCTGCAGTCGCGCTAGCCCGCATCTCGCATAGAGGGCCGGCTTTTTCGAGGTCACGAAGAAAGATGCCGAGATTTTGCAAAACAGAAATTTTTCTTGTATTTACATTTTTACCCTCTCAGTTAAGACTCTCTGCTTTATAATTGCCATCTACCAGCCTGTGAAACCTGCAACAACATCAGCAGCAACAACAACAGCATCAGCATGCCCAAAATCTGCGGCAACCAGAGCGTAGTGACCGCCCCCGCAGACCCCGCGGTGCGGGGGGCGCCAAGGTTCAGGGGGCTCTGGCGCGGCGCCCGTTGGCGACGAGTGCCAACAAATTGTGTGTGACGAACAAATTCATATACTAAGCAAAATAAGGCCAAAAGAGATCACATCACACCCTAAAAAATAAGAAATATTTCCAAAAAATCCTCTAGAAACTGATAACCCTATATATACTAAAGTCAACAAAAATAAAATAGACTGAACCATTCATCACATATTTTGTATAAAACAAAGTGGGATCACAAACACTAAAGCCAACAATAATTTTAACATTGTAAAATTCCAAATGATTGAAAATAATCATTACCATGTGTACGAATTATAGAAACTAAAATTGATAAACCCAAAGCCCCCTCACAAACAGAAAATGTCAAAAAAACCATCGCAAAAAATAATTCATAATTAATTAAATTCAAATAAATAAATAAAATTAAAAATAAACTTAATACTATAAATTCCAAACTTAATAATGTTAAAAGCAAATGCTTCCGCTTAGAAACAAAAACTCAAGCACCCGAAAGAAATATAAAAATAGGTAATCCCCAATATAAAGATGTTAACATTAGTTTTAATAGTTTAAAATAAAACATTGGTCTTGTAAATCAAAATTAAGGTTTAACCTTTTAAAACTCAGAGAAAAGGAAAATTCCCTATCATTAATCCCCAAAACTAATATTTTAATTAAACTATTCTCTGTATTTATCAATTAATTTTTATATTTTACAGAATTCTAACAAGAATTATTTTTACTCAAATGACACATCCTCTGGCTATAGGACTTATACTTCTTATTCAAACAGTTTTAATCAGAATTTTAACAGGAATAATAGCCCAAAGATTCTGATTTTCATACATCTTATTTTTAGTATTTTTAGGAGGACTATTAGTATTATTTATTTATGTTACAAGACTAGCTTCTAATGAAATATTCTCAATATCTATAACAACCCTTTTCCCCATTTTTATTGGTTCAACCTTATTACTCCTAATTTTAATTATTTTTGATCCTTCTTTTTTAGTATCCAGAACAAATAATTTTGAAAGATTAAACTTTCTTAATACCCCTCTTTATCAAGAAGAATCTACTAACTCTTTAACGAAACTTTATAATGGTCCAACCAGCTTAATTACATTAACTCTAGTGTTATACTTATTTTTAACCTTAATTGCTGTAGTAAAAATTACCAAAATTAATCAAGGGCCTCTCCGAAAAAGAAACTAATGAATAAACCATTACGAACAAGACACCCATTATTTAAAATTGCAAATAGAGCCGTTGTAGATCTCCCAACCCCATCAAATATTTCAACTTGATGAAATTTTGGATCCCTTTTAGGACTATGTTTAGTAATTCAAATTGCCACTGGATTATTTCTAGCTATACACTATACTGCTCACATTGATTTAGCTTTCAATAGAGTCGCCCACATTTGTCGGGATGTAAATTATGGGTGACTACTACGAACCCTTCACGCTAACGGAGCATCTTTTTTTTTATCTGCATCTATTTACATATTGGTCGAGGTATATATTACGGATCTTATATGTATTTACATACATGAATAGTAGGAGTAATTATTTTATTTCTAGTGATAGGGACCGCTTTTATAGGCTATGTTCTTCCTTGAGGCCAAATATCCTTTTGAGGAGCCACTGTAATTACTAACCTTCTATCAGCTGTTCCCTACCTAGGAGTAGACTTAGTCCAATGAGTATGAGGAGGGTTTGCCGTTGATAACGCTACCCTTACTCGATTTTTTACTATCCACTTTCTTCTCCCTTTTGTTGTAGCTGCAGCTACAATAATTCATTTGTTATTCTTACACCAAACAGGATCTAATAACCCTTTATGATTAAATAGAGACATCGACAAAATTCCATTCCATCCCTGCTTCACTTTCAAGGATATTGTGGGATTTTTAGTATTAATTATGATTTTAACTGTATTAACCCTTCTAGATCCCTATTTACTAGGAGATCCAGATAATTTTACACCTGCAAATCCTCTAGTAACTCCTGTTCATAGTCAACCAGAATGATACTTTTTATTTGCCTACGCTATTTTACGATCAATCCCCAACAAACTTGGAGAAATTATTGCTTTAGTTCTTTCTATTGCCATTTTAATAATTCTTCCATTCACTAACAAAAGAAACTTTCGAGGAACACAATTTTATCCAATCAATCAAGTATTATTCTGATCTTTATTAGTTATTGTAATTTTATTAACCTGAATTGGTGCCCGACCTGTTGAAGACCCTTATGTATTAGTCGGACAAATTCTTACAGTTCTATACTTCTTATATTATATTCTCAACCCATTTATATTCAAAATTTGGGATAAACTCTTAAACTAGTTAAGAAGCTTTACGTTAAGCATATGTTTTGAAAACATAAGACAGAAGTTTAATTCTTCTATTAACTTTTAAAAAGAATCTTACCTACTTAAAACTATGCATTAAAATAAAAGAGAAGCAAAAAATAAGCTTAATCCCCCAAATATAAATAAATAATTTAATGAAAGTGGTAAAAAACTCTTTCAAGCTAAATATATCAATTTATCATAACGGAAACGAGGTAATGTCCCCCGAGCCCAAATGAATATGAAAGAAACGAACGTCAATTTTACATAAAAAATTAAACTAAAAGTATCACACCCTAAAAAAATAGCACAAAACAATATACTCATAAATAAAATTCTTGCATATTCAGCTAAAAAAATTAATGCAAACCCCCCTCTTCTATACTCAAATAACATTAAACCCTGAAACAAGTTCTGACTCACCTTCAGCAAAATCAAAAGGAGTACGATTAGTTTCTGCCAAACATGAAGCAAATCAACTTAAAGCTAAGGGGAAAGTTAAAAAGAGAAACCAAATTATTTCTTGATAATGGTATAATTCAATAACAGAATAACCCCCGATTAAGAACACAAAGGACAACAAAATTAAAGCTAAACTTACTTCGTAAGAAATTGTTTGAGCCACCGCCCGTAAACCCCCTAACAAAGCATAATTTGAATTAGAAGATCAACCAGCAATTTATTACAGTATAAACCCCTAAACTTGTACAGGCCAAGAAAAAAGTTAGTCCCAAATTAAATGTTTATAAGCCTGTCCCATACGGTATAATTATCCAAACTAATAAAGATAAAAATAAAAATAAACTAAATACTGGAGAAAAATAATAAGGTAAATAATTAGACAAAACTGGATACGTTTGTTCCTTCGTGAATAATTTAATAGCATCACAAAAAGGTTGAGGAATTCCAGCAAACCCTACTTTATTTGGACCTTTACGAATTTGGATATAACCTAAAACTTTACGCTCCAGTAAAGTCAAAAAAGCAACCCCCACCAAAACACAAATAACTAAAATTAATCTACTAATTAAAGGAAGAAATAAATCATATATAAACAAGTCCTATCTGTAAAATTTATTTACATAAATGAATTCTAAATTCATTACACTTATCTGCCAAAATAGAAAACTGTTAATATTAATCAACAAAAAAAGAAAAAATTTTCCCAATGCTTGGTCCTTTCGTACTAAAACATCATTATAAATTTAAGGATAGAAACCGACCTGGCTTACACCGGTCTGAACTCAGATCATGTAAGGATCTAAAGGTCGAAAAGACCTAAACTTTGAACATCTACACCCAAAATTACCCTTAATCCAACATCGAGGTCGCAACCCTTTTTGTCGATAAGAATTCTCGAAAAAGATTACGCTGTTATCCCTAAGGTAACTTAGTCTTATAATCAATAATAATGGATCAAAAATTCATATATCAATGTAAATAAACTAAAAAGAGTTTTTTTTATCTTCCTGTCACCCCAACAAAATACATTTTCAACTATTAAAAAAATTTCACTAAATAAATAATAATTTATAAATATAAAGCTCTATAGGGTCTTCTCGTCCTCTAAAAACATTTAAGCCTTTTAACTTAAAAGTTAAATTCTAATATCAATCACACCGAGACAGTCAATACCTCGTCCAACCATTCATTCTAGCCTTCAATTAAAAGACTAATGATTATGCTACCTTTGCACGGTCAAAATACCGCGGCCCTTTAAATATAAAATTTAGTGGGCAGGTCAGACTTCAAATTTTATTCAAGAAGACATGTTTTTGTTAAACAGGCGAGTATTAATTTGCCTAATTCCTTAATGTAACCTAACACAAAAAAATAATAGAAACAATTTTTATACTAATTTTATCATTATCACAATTATTTTAAAATTAAATAAATCGTTCTAATATAAAACTTAAATTTTAAGAAAATTTATATTTCAAAAAATTAAATTATAACATCCTTTAATAGATGGCTAATTCTAAGCCTACAAAATTTTTAAAAATAAAAAAATTATAAAACCTATTCTTAAGCTTATCCCCCAAAATATTAGTCTTTAATAATAAGTAATTATATGAATTAAATTAATACCACTAAAAACCTGAATTAAATTCATTTCTTAGAAAACCAGATATCTTAAAGAACGGATAACGTTTCATTACTAAATAAATATTATTAATAATTATTCCACATTAACTAACATATTTATTTAGCTCTCTTTAAATCGGGAAAATATAAATAATTGTAATTTTTTTAATAGACCCTGATACACAAGGTACAGAAATTATCCTACTTTTAATAAAATATATTTTCAAAATATTTCAAAAAACCTCTCACGATACAATTAACCTACCACACAAATAATTTTATCTATATTCTATACAAAAACTTTTATTATTAAAAATAATTTAATTAAAAATAATCCTTTAAACAAATAAATAAAGAAAGCTAAAATTTTTCAGAATAAACTGAATTGCACAGTGTATTTTCAGTGTAAATGAAATGCTTAACTAATCAAGCTCTATTCTGACTTTCCAGGTGCACCTTCCGGTACACCTACTATGTTACGACTTATCTCGCCTTAATTAACGAGAGCGACGGGCGATGTGTGCATGTTTTAGAGCTAAAATCAAATTAATATAATTAAGTTAATTACCATCAAATCCACCTTCAAAAATCTATTTCAAGATTTTATTCGTTATAAATAAATTTATTGTAACCCATCTCCACTTATTCGTAAGCTACACCTTGACCTGACATCATTTTTAATAAAAATTCAAGAAAATTAAACCCTTCTTAGGACATTCTGACGACGGCGGTATACAAGCTGTTAACAAAAATTAGTAAGGTTTAACGTGGATTATCGATTACGGGACAGGTTCCTCTGAAAATACTAAAACACCGCCAAATTCTTTGAGTTTCAAGAACATAACTATTACTACTCAAGCGTATACAATTTAAATTTAAAATAATAGGGTATCTAATCCTAGTTTATTATTTAAATTTCATAGCCTCAACATTATAAAAAAAATTATTTAAGTTTAAAATTTCACTTAATAAACTTATTATTAATTTGTAATCTTAACATATAACTATAAGCTAATAAGATTTACTTGCTCCCTCCGTATAACCGCGGCGGCTGGCACGACTTTTGCCGGAACTAAAAACTATAGCTAATTCTAAATTTCTTTAATTAGTAATATTAAACACTGCGAATTAAATTTATACCCAATTCCTTAAGAACAGTGTAAAATCACGCAAAAACCTACATGTGAAACAAAATTTAAGTAAATTTTTAAGTAAGAATAAAACTTTTAAAGTTTAAATAAAAAATAAACTAACTTACACCTGACACTTAAACAAATTATTTAAGAAATTTCTTAAGTACAATTTTATAAAAAGAAATACCAACTTTAAAAAAAGTATTGGTTCGGTATAAAATTTCCTCCCTGTAAATTTTGATATTTAAATAAAATAAATTATTTGGCTAATTTTTTTTATTTAAAAATAAACTTAACCTTTGGCTGAAAATTTTATTTTTCTACAATTTTATAAATAAACAAAACGTTGTTCTCAATTAATTAATTTCCTAAAAAAACCATTAATTTAATATATTAAGTAATCAAATATTTTTAAATAAAGTTTTTTCATTTTTTTTAATCTCAAATGAAAAAACTTTATTAAAAACTATTTATTTAAGTTATCCTCATGCATGGGTGTGTAATATATATATATATATATATATATATATATATATATATATATATATATATATATATATATATATTATAATAAATTATTTATTAATTAATAATATTATTTATAAATATAATATTAATTAATAAATAATTTATTATTAATAAGATTACTTAATTTCCAATTAAA
Source organism: Nemoura dubitans (assembly GCA_921293005.1). Taxonomy (NCBI): domain Eukaryota; kingdom Metazoa; phylum Arthropoda; class Insecta; order Plecoptera; family Nemouridae; genus Nemoura; species Nemoura dubitans. Next base: position 43,045,288 of record OV121073.1, read on the forward strand.
TATTTATTAATTTATATATATATATTTTTTTTTAAATAAACATAATACTTATATAGATAATATATATATAAATTAAATTCTTATTATACTATGATTTTTTTTAAGCTCAAAAATAATTTATGATTATTTCCCATTAAACATTTTTTCAAAAAAATTTCCAATTTCAAAATTTTCCAAAAAAATTTGAAATTTTCCTAAATTTATGGTAAATTACTGATAGGGAAGTTTTTTTTTACCCTCCTTTTTTTATAAATTAAATTTAACTAATAAATCTGTTTATTGCCCCATTCACATTTTGATTTCCATTAAATACATAAAATGAAGTGCCTGATTAAAAGGTTACCTTGATAGGGTAAATTAAGTAGCTTTGGTTACCTTCATTATAATTAATAGAATTGAACTATCCCTAAAAATTTCAAAAACTTTTGTGCTCCTTACACTAAATTATAAATTTAATTAAAAAAAGAAAGATAAGCTAATGAAGCTACTGGGTTCATACCCCATTTATAGAGGTTTTAATCCTCTTCTCTCTAATGGTTAACAATCCCACTAAATTTTTATTTTTATTAACACTAATAGGGGGAACATTAATTTCTACTTCAGCTAATTCATGATTTGGCGCATGAATAGGGCTAGAAATTAATTTACTTTCCTTTATTCCCTTAATAACTAATTCAAAAAATTTATTTTCTACTGAAGCTTCTTTAAAATATTTTTTAGTTCAAGCTTTAGCTTCAGCCACTTTACTATTAACTGTAATTTTAGGAGCTTTACTTTTAAGCCCTTCTTTATCTTCTTCAAGAACCTCAACTATTATAAACACTTTAATTAGTAGATCACTACTTTTAAAAATAGGAGCTGCCCCCTTCCACTTTTGATTTCCGGGAGTTATAGAAGGACTTAGTTGAATAAATGGTTTAATACTTTTAACTTGACAAAAAATTGCTCCTTTAATATTAATTTCTTATTCATTTACATTAAATACATTTTTTCATTTATTATTATTATTTCTGTTCTTATTGGCTCCCTTGGGGGTTTAAATCAAACTTCAATTCGTAAGATTCTTGCTTATTCCTCTATTAATCACTTAGGGTGACTTTTAGCAGCTATAGCTGCAAGAGAAAGAATCTGGAGACTTTACTTCATTGTTTATACTTTTTTATCATTTGCAATTATTTTCATAGTTAATACTTTTAAAATAATTCACGTTAATCAAATTTTTTCATTAAATTATATTAACCCTATTAATAAATTTGCTTTCTTTGTTACTCTTCTTTCCTTAGGGGGGTTACCTCCTTTCTTAGGATTTTTACCTAAATGAATTGTAATCCAAAATATAGTTACTTCAGGAAATATTTTTTTAATTACTATAATAGTAGTTACTACTTTAATTACGTTATTTTACTATGTACGAACATCTTTCGGAGCTTTTATATTAACGTATACAGAAACACTATGAAATAATCCTTCACTATTGAATAGCTCTACAAACAATGTAGCCTTAATTTTATCCATTGGCTCGACATTAGGTTTATTAGTCATTTCTTTAGTTTACAGAATTTTTTAATATGCCCATAAAGGCTTTAAGTTAACGAAACTAATAGCCTTCAAAGCTGTAAATAAAGGCAGAAATTCTTTAAGCCTTAGTAGAAATCTACTCCTTTAGAATTGCAGTCTAGTATCATTATTGACTATAAAGCCTAAAATGGTAGAAGAGGTTACCCCTCCTAAATAAATTTACAATCTATTGCCTATAAACTCAGCCATTCTACCGCGACAATGATTATTTTCAACAAACCATAAAGATATTGGAACCCTTTATTTTATTTTCGGAGCTTGATCTGGTATAGTTGGAACCTCTCTCAGTTTACTTATTCGAGCTGAGTTAGGACAACCAGGATCTCTCATTGGTGATGATCAAATTTATAATGTAATTGTTACAGCTCACGCTTTTGTAATAATTTTCTTCATAGTTATGCCAATTATAATTGGTGGATTTGGAAACTGATTAGTACCTTTAATACTTGGGGCACCTGATATAGCTTTCCCACGTATAAACAATATAAGTTTCTGGTTATTACCCCCTTCCTTAACTCTTCTTTTAGCCAGCAGCCTAGTAGAAAATGGTGCTGGGACTGGATGAACAGTTTACCCTCCTCTATCTGCTGGTATCGCCCATGCAGGATCATCTGTAGATATAGCAATCTTTTCATTACATTTAGCGGGTGTATCCTCAATTTTAGGGGCAGTAAATTTTATCACAACAGTTATTAATATACGATCATCAGGAATGACATTAGATCGTATACCACTATTTGTTTGAGCTGTCGCAATTACAGCTTTATTACTTCTTTTATCTCTACCTGTTTTAGCTGGAGCAATTACTATACTATTGACAGATCGAAATTTAAATACTTCATTTTTTGATCCTGCTGGGGGAGGAGATCCTATTTTATACCAACACTTATTTTGATTCTTTGGGCATCCTGAAGTTTATATTTTAATTTTACCTGGATTTGGATTAATTTCACATATTATTAGTCAAGAAAGAGGAAAAAAGGAAGCTTTTGGTTCACTAGGAATAATTTATGCTATACTATCAATTGGCCTTTTAGGATTTGTCGTTTGAGCTCATCATATATTTACTGTTGGAATAGATGTTGACACACGAGCCTATTTCACCTCAGCAACTATAATCATTGCGGTACCTACAGGTATTAAAATTTTTAGTTGATTAGCAACATTACATGGATCACAAATTAATTATAGACCAGCCTTACTTTGAGCTTTAGGATTTGTATTTTTATTTACAATTGGAGGACTTACAGGAGTGGTATGAGCTAATTCATCTGTAGATATCATTTTACATGATACATATTATGTAGTTGCACATTTCCATTATGTATTATCTTTAGGAGCGGTATTCGCTATTATAGCAGGATTTATCCAATGATACCCTTTATTCACAGGATTAACTATAAACCCACGTTGACTAAAAATTCAATTTTGTATTATATTTTTAGGAGTAAATTTAACATTCTTCCCTCAACATTTCTTAGGTTTAGCGGGGATACCACGTCGGTACTCAGATTATCCAGATGCCTATACTACATGAAATGTAGTTTCATCAATTGGATCTTCAATCTCTTTCATCGGAGTTTTATTTTTCCTATTTATTATTTGAGAAAGTATAGTAACCAACCGAATTGCTCTCTTTCCTCTACACATAACAACATCAATTGAATGGTACAAAAATTTACCTCCTGCTGAACATAGCTATTCTGAACTTCCTATACTTTCCGGTTTCTAATATGGCAGACAAGTGCAATGGATTTAAGCTCCATATATAAAGGTTTATGCCTTTTGTTAGAAATAATGGCAACATGAGCAAACCTAAGTCTACAAGATAGAGCATCCCCATTAATAGAACATCTCACTTTTTTTCATGATCATGCAATATTAATTTTAATTATAATTACAGCTTTAGTAAGTTATCTACTAGCCACATTATTTTTTAATTTAAATATTAACCGCTTCCTTTTAGAAGGACAAACTATTGAAGTAATTTGAACTATCCTTCCAGCCGTAACTTTAATTTTCATTGCTTTACCTTCTTTACGTTTATTATATTTATTAGATGAAGTCAGAACTCCAGCAATTACCCTAAAATCAATTGGTCATCAATGGTACTGAAGCTACGAATATTCAGACTTTACACAAGTTGAATTTGACTCATATATAATTCCGTATAACGAAATAAATAATGATGGTTTCCGCCTATTAGATGTAGACAACCGAGCTGTATTACCTGTTAATACTCAAATTCGAATACTAGTAACTGCCGCTGACGTTCTTCATTCCTGAACAGTTCCAGCTTTTGGGGTAAAGGTAGATGCTACCCCTGGACGTTTAAATCAAACTAGTTTTTTAATAACCCGACCTGGATTATTTTTTGGACAATGTTCAGAAATTTGTGGGGCTAACCACAGTTTTATACCTATTGTTATTGAAAGAGTACCAACAAATATTTTCATTAACTGAATTACATCCCTAAGAGAGGCATCATCAGATGACTGAAAGCAAGTACTGGTCTCTTCAACCATTTTATAGTAAAGTCGCACTTACTTCTGATGAAAAGAATTAGTTAAAAAATAACCTTAGTATGTCATGCTAAAATTACCAGTATTAATCTGGTATTCTTTGATTCCTCAAATAGCCCCTATTAGTTGATTAACCCTCTTCATTGCTTTTTCCCTAATTTTATTAATTTTTAATTTCGTAAATTATTATTCATTTCTTCCTAAATCACCAGAAATAGTGCAAAAAACTATCTCTACTAATTCTTTAAATTGAAAATGATAACAAATCTATTTTCTGTATTTGACCCCTCTACAAGTGTTATAAATCTATCTCTTAATTGAATCAGAACAATTTTAGGGTTAACCCTAATCCCCACCGCTTTTTGATTTATACCTTCACGTTATTCATTAATTTGAAATAAAATTCTATTAACACTCCATAACGAATTCAAAACTCTTTTAGGACCTACCGGCCATGCTGGAAGTTCATTTATATTCATTTCTTTATTTTCTTTAATTTTGTTTAATAACTTCTTAGGACTTTTCCCTTATGTATTTACAAGTTCAAGTCATTTAACACTTACGTTAGCTTTAGCTTTACCATTATGATTAAGCTTTATAGTTTATGGATGAATCAACCACACTCAACACATGTTTGCCCACTTAGTGCCTCAAGGGACACCTGCAGTTCTAATACCCTTCATAGTATGCATCGAAACTATTAGAAATGTTATTCGTCCAGGAACTTTAGCAGTTCGATTAGCTGCTAATATAATTGCTGGACATTTACTATTAACTCTTCTAGGAAATACAGGCCCTTCTTTATCATATTCAATCCTATCCCTATTAATTACTGCACAAATTGCCCTTCTCGTATTGGAATCAGCTGTAGCTATTATTCAATCTTATGTTTTTGCTGTTTTAAGTACTCTATATTCTAGAGAAGTTAATTAATGTCAACACACGCCAATCACCCCTATCACTTAGTTGATCAAAGACCATGACCTTTAACTGGAGCAATTGGAGCTTTAGTAACTGTTTCAGGTTTATTAAGTTGATTCCATCAATATATAACTAATTTATTATTTTTAGGATTAACAATTACAAGCCTAACTATACTTCAATGATGACGAGATGTTACCCGTGAAGGAACTTTCCAAGGGCTTCATACATACCCTGTTACTTTAGGGTTACGCTGAGGTATAATTCTCTTCATTGTTTCAGAAATCTTTTTTTTCCTATCTTTTTTCTGAGCTTTTTTTCATAGTAGTCTATCCCCAACAACAGAATTAGGGGCAATGTGACCCCCAGCAGAAATTACCCCTTTTAATCCTTTACAGATTCCATTACTTAATACCGCTATTCTTCTAGCCTCTGGTGTAACCGTAACTTGAGCACATCATGGATTAATGGAAGGAAATCATTCACAAACTCTTCAAGGATTATTTTTCACAGTAACTTTAGGGATTTATTTTTCTATTTTACAAGCTTATGAATATATTGAAGCTCCTTTCACCATTTCAGACGCAGTTTACGGATCTACATTTTATGTAGCTACAGGATTCCATGGTTTACACGTAATTATTGGAACAACATTTCTTCTTGTCTGTTTAGTACGTCATGCTTTATCCCATTTCTCAATTAATCATCATTTTGGCTTTGAAGCTGCAGCCTGATATTGACATTTTGTAGATGTTGTCTGATTATTTTTGTATATCTCGATTTATTGATGAGGTAGTTAACTTATTTAGTATAAAAGTATTTTTGACTTCCAATCAGAAGGTCTAAACTTAGTTTAGAATAAGTAATTATAATTATCTCAATTATTGCAATAATCCTAGCAGCCATTACAACTATTGTTATAACACTAGCATCTATTTTATCAAAAAAAAACAATTATTGATCGAGAAAAAAGTTCTCCCTTTGAATGTGGATTTGATCCTAAAAGCTCTTCTTGTCTTCCATTTTCCCTACGATTTTTTTTAATTGCTGTTATTTTCTTAATTTTCGATGTTGAAATTGCGTTACTTCTACCGATAATTATTATTCTACCTATCTCAAATTTAAGCACTTGAATAATAGTAAGATTTTTTTTTCTATTAATTTTAATTATTGGACTTTACCATGAATGAAATCAAGGAGCCCTTGATTGAGCAAACTAGGACTGTAGTTAAGTATAACATTTGGTTTGCATCCAAAAAGTATTGAAATTCAATCTGTCTTAGAATAAGAAGCGATATATTGCAGTCAGTTTCGACCTGCCCTTAGGTAACTTTACCCTTATTCTAAAAATATATTCATTAATTGAAGCCAAAAAGAGGCTTATCACTGTTAATGATATAATTGAAATATCATTTCCAATTAAGAAAATGAGAGGTTCAAGATAAAGCTGCTAACTTTTTTCTTTAACGGTTAAACTCCGTTTACATTTCTATTTATATAGTTTATTCAAAACATTACATTTTCACTGTAAAAATAAAAATTTATTTTTTATAAATACCTAAAGACTATAATAGTCTCTTTAACATCTTCAGTGTCACGCTCTAATATAAGCTATTTAAGTACAAATTTAATAAAAATAATAAAATTACTAATCAAAGAACAAAACTAATTAAATAAGTTTTCAAATCATTATTTTGTCAACCTTGATTAATCTTAGCCCATTTCATTAATAAACTGTAAATTCCCTGAGCTCCGAAATATTCTCTTTATCCATAATCAAAAGATTTACTAACTAAACCCCCTAATTCTAAAGGTTGTTTTCTCACCCCATATGTTCTAATAAATGGCAAAAATCATATAGAACCTATGAAACTTGTCAAAAAATGTAAACGTAGAGTCTGTAAATCATAACTCAAGGCAAACTTAGCCAACTCGTAACCTAATCAACCCCCTAAAATTCTAACAGTTAAAGCTAAAGTTTTTAATATAAATGGTAAACAAATTATAGAAGGAGTTGGAAACAATGTTCATCTTAAAAGTCTTCCACCTAAAACAGCTATAAAAGATAATCTTATTATCCCGCGTAATATAACTCACCCTTCATCTCTTAAAGGATGTAAACTAAAAGTGTTAAAATCTCCTCTTATAGAATAATAAACTAATCGTAAAGAATAGCATACTGTTAATCCAGTCGAAAAAAAATCTAAAAAAAATCTAAAAACATTTATGTATCTTAAAGAAGCAATTTCTAAAATTAAATCCTTAGAGTAAAATCCTGCTAAAAAAGGAGTTCCACACAATGCTAAATTAGATAAATTAAAACAAGAAGATGTTAAAGGTATATGTACCACTAATCCACCTATAAACCGAATATCCTGAGAGTCCTTCATATTATGAATAATAGCTCCCGCACACATAAATAATAACGCCTCAAATAAAGCGTGAGTTAATAAATGAAAAAAAGCTAATTTAGGAAAACCTATAGCCAAAATTCTTATCATTAAACCAAGTTGACTCAAGGTAGAAAGAGCAATAATTTTTTTTAAATCAAATTCAAAATTAGCCCCCAACCCTGCTATAAATATTGTTAGACCTGCAAACAATAATAAGAAAGTCCCTAAACTTGTACCGGCTAACAACACATTAAAACGAATTAATAAATAAATCCCAGCTGTAACTAGAGTTGAAGAATGAACCAAAGCAGAAACAGGAGTAGGTGCAGCTATAGCAGCAGGAAGCCATGAAGAAAAGGGAATTTGGGCACTCTTAGTTATTGCAGCCAATAAAACTAAGCCTCCAATAACTTGCATCTCCAAAGATATTTTTCTACACTCTAAATAAAAAATATAATTTCATCTACCAAAATTTAACATTCATGCAATAGCCAATAATAAAGCGACATCACCAATTCGGTTTGATAACGCTGTCAATATTCCCGCATTATAAGATTTAACATTCTGATAATAAATAACTAACAAATAAGAAACAAGTCCTAACCCATCTCACCCTAATAAAATTCTAATTAAATTAGGACTAATAATTAAAAATATTATTGATAAAACAAACATCAAAACTAACAAAATAAAACGATTTAAATTTAAATCCCCCGCTATATACTCTTGACTGTAAAAAATTACTAAAGAAGAAATAAATAAGACAAACCCTATAAAAATTAAAGATATTCAATCAAATAAAAAAGTTATAACAACTGCACCAGAATTTATAGACAAAACTTCCCATTCAATAAAATAAACTTGATCAAGTATTAAAAAATAAAACCCTATTCTAACTAAACTAATGGCCAAAATAAATAATACCACAAATCTAATTAAACTAATTGATAAAGATTGTAACATGATCTAAGATAAATAAATTTATATCACTGACACCACAAATCAGTATTTTATATTAAACTACTTAAATTCTTAAAGCCAAAGTATACAAGGCTCACTCTTCAAAATCAATAAATTTAACGGAAATCAGTGTAAAAATAATAATAAATACTCCCGGGTATACCCTATTGAACATGAATAAACACCTGAATAAATCTTTCCATGTTGTCTATAAGAATAAATATACAATGTATAAGCAGCACTAAAAAAAGATAAAAAACTTAATATCAATATAGTTACCTAAGATCAAGCAACCATTCTATTCAATAAACTAATTTCACTTAATAAATTTAAAGAAGGAGGAGCAGCCATATTACAAGATCTAAGTAAAAATCATCATAAAGTTATACTAGGTATAAAATTTATTAACCCCTTGTTAATTAAAAATCTCCGACTTCCTAAACGCTCATAAGAAATATTAGCTAAACAAAATAAACCTGAAGAACATAAACCATGTGCAATCATTAATATAAAAGAACCACAAAATCCTCAATAAGTTAAAGTTATTAAACCCCCTAATACAATTCCTATATGAGCCACTGAAGAGTAGGCAATTAAAGCCTTTAAATCCGTTTGACGTAAACACATTAAACTTACCAAGACTCCTCCAACTAAGCTAATCCCTACTCAAATAAAATTAAATCTTAATCCTGACAAAGATAAAACCTTAAAAATACGTAAAAGACCGTAACCCCCAAGCTTTAATAAAACCCCCGCTAAAATCATTGATCCTGAAACTGGAGCTTCAACATGAGCCTTAGGTAATCATAAATGAACTAAAAATATAGGTATTTTAACTAAAAATGCAAAAATTAATCTTAAATAAATTAAAAATTGTGAAATATTTAAAGAATATAATAACGGAATATATAAAGAATCATTAAATTATCATTATCATTATCATTATATATATATATATATATATATATATATATATATATATATATATATATATATATAAATATATATATATATATATATATATATATATATATATATATATATATATATATATATATATATATATATATATATATATATATAATGATAATGATAATGATAATTTAATGATTCTTTATATATTCCGTTATTATATTCTTTAAATATTTCACAATTTTTAATTTATTTAAGATTAATTTTTGCATTTTTAGTTAAAATACCTATATATATATATATATATATATATATATATATATATATATATATATATATATATATATATATATATATATCACGGTTCTAACGTTCTTAAAGGAGCCCTCCGAATTGCTTTTAAAAGAACATGTAGTGTACAGAATACCAATTAATTAAACATCCCGTTTGAATTTTTTTTGAAAAAAAAATTTTGCGCCGGAATAATCGCACATTTTCGTTTTGGCGTGGCACCTCCTCGTGACGTTTCCTTGGGGAACGGCTAGCGCCAGCAGCATGCGCTACGCAGTGGCAATTGCATCTCAATGGACAGCGACATTACATCGAATTGTTGTAACAAGCCATTTCAAATACGAGAGTTGTGTCAGGAAGGCGAGTGCATTACTGAGCACGGCTCTATCGATGTTATTACAAATAATATTGATGTGCTAAACAAAACAGACATCACAAGGTATTTTCTGTCAAGTAACTCTCCTCGTCTCCTTTCTTCGGCTAGCTTAACATTATTTTCCGCGATTTCTGTTTGAGAGAACTTCGGATCCATATACTACATGGAGGTCCTGCTATTTTCACTCCAAATCGACAAGCGACCCGACCGCGAAAGCTATCGGCATAATACTAGACACTGCGTAGCGCGGCCGAGCGCATGCTGCTGGCGCTAGCCGTTCCCCAAGGATACGTCACGAGGAGGTGCCGCGCCAAAACGAAAATGTGCGATTATTCCTACACAAGTCTTTTTTTCAAAATATTCTAACGGGATGTTTATTTAATTGGTATTCTGTACACTATGTGTTATTTTAAAAGCAATTCGGAGGGCTCCTTTGAGAGTGCTCCAGTCAGATAATCCGTTCACCCCCACCCCTACAGAAACGTTGAATGCAGAGGTCCACGCGAAAGGAGATATGAACCCCTAAAAGTAACCCAATCTTTAATTTCAATATATCAGTAGATGAAGGAGAAGTATATCCATGGTCTTGCGATCTTCTTAATTTGATTTTTACACCTACGCCTAATTTGAGGTACATCGTTTCAAAAATAGCCTAAATGAGCTCTTAGTATCGACTGTAAATCGATATGCATTCGCTCTGTATTGGAAAAGCGCGATTGCACGACCATGCACGCACTCTTCGCTATGCACAGCTTTTTTATCAGAGAATTTGGAGCAAATTTTGACCCTCATTTTTTCTTTCTCGTAAGGATCTGCACCAGTAAAATTTTGGTGATCACCCTCTACTGAAATGTCAACTAGAGTCATTTTTTTGCGTTTTTTTAGTTGTGTCGAGAGGCGGATGCAGAGGATTATAGCCGAGCCAGAAAGTCGGAGCACGGATTAATTTGTAACTCCACTTTTAAATGTCAGAAAGTCTTGTATAGAATGGCCATTTGGTGCACGAAAACTTTGATTCAACATCGATGAAAATCGGCTATCGATATCGAATCCTGTCGTATAAATTATCACACCAAAAACTTTAAATGTATGTTTTTCAAATTTGACTGCATGTGTTTATGCGGACATCGCGATAAATTGAAAATTTTTGTTGCATTCATCTCTTAGATGTTGATGCTTTTAACTTCCTGCAATTGCGATAACGGCAAGTACCTTTATCTTCATCTGCGATAAGCGGATTATAATCGAAGAGGCCTCTTAACGGGTATCTTCACTCTCACTGTACAAAATATAAATAAGAAAAAAATCCACGTTGTTGTGGGTTATGGAAGTGTCCAATGTGTAAGAGATTAGAGTTTTACGAGTTCTTTGAATTTTTTCACAATAAACATCTCCATTCAAATAATAAAAGTGTGTATTTTTTTCGAATTCAAAATTCCCAATAACACCAATCGATTCCTCTCTGAAAACTGATCAGCAGTCAGCTTGAATTGCATCTCTACATTGAATAGGAGACGAGCAAAAGGCTGCGATTGAATCACTAATTTTCTAAACAATCTCGGCAGCTATAATCCTTTGTGTTTTACGAGCATTTTTTTTTGTAAGCAGATTACGTCAGTTGCGATAAGATTCGAGCTCGAAGTGCTCGGCCGTCAAGACACATTCTAGACCAAGGTATCCATGTCAGTTAAGCGTCCTCAATGCAGATAATCCGCTTATCGCAGCTTATGGTAACAATCACAACAATCTTGGCAAGTGCCAACACAGAAATAATCAACAATCTCCGAGATTAATGCAATTAAAATGTTCCGGGAATCGCGCTAAGCTGAAACACATATCAGCAAATGTAAAAAACGTATAATTTAATGTTTATTGAGTTATAATTAACACGATAGGGTTCGATTTTGATAGCTGATTATTATCGATGTTGAATCAAAGTTTTCGCTTGCCAAATGGCTGTTCTGTGGGTCATTTAGACCACAGCAAAACTTCCCACACAGTTTCTTTTTTTAATCTGGACTAATCCCATTTGACGTTGACTGTAAACAGCACTTTGTGATGAATACTAAGAACTAAAATTATCTGATAAGTAAATGTCGATAAAGGAAATCGATCGATTTGTGTACGTGAATAGTTTCATTGCTACCATCGGAGTCTTTGTAAAAAGCAACATCGAACCCTTTTTTGAACGATTTTCTGGGATGAATTTTAGTTCGTGTTATACCTATATACTCTATTTTATTCGTCGCTTGCCACGGAAGTAATTAGTTTGCGAATAATATATTGGTTTGTCAATCAAATTAAAAAGAGTGAAAAGAAACAAAAATATAAGAAACGACGCAAAAATGTACTTGAATGTCGAGACGAATGAAATGCGATATGATGGAGGTGGTTCAGATGGCTATTTTTTCGAGTCGCTTTTCGTCGGCGATTTTGCGATTTTTTCTTTGTTTTTTGTCGCGCATTTTCTGCCCTCTGTAATGTATTTGCAGAGGCTCTCTCCAGTTTTGCCGCAGCCTCTGCTGAAGCCGCCTCACAGGCTTCCAGGATGTACCGTGGATCTCTTATGTCGGCTTTCTGCATCCGTTTGCCGAATTGCGGATTGCAATTCTCGACCACGAGGCATTCGTTATAAAACACAAAAATAAATAAAAATGATGCTCAATAGTGGTGAACCGTAAGTTGGTACAAATTATGTTACTTTCACTTTTTGTGGAAAATTTTAAAATCTTACCGGCACAAACTGGACTCCAATTTTTTCACGCCAGAAATTATCGTCCCTATGAATGATTTCATAAGTGAACCACTTTGACGTGAAAATCACGAAGTAGCAAAAATCTCTGCCGGGGAAGTGCAGCTGGCCCTGCACTTGGTAATAGTATTTTGTCGACTTGAGAATCAATTTGTTTAAGTTTCCTGTTAGGTTACTTACAAGCTGGCCTCATCGGGGCGTTTTACCGTAGCCACGTTGTGTTCAAAAGGACATGAAACTCTCGATTCCTCAACTTGTGTTATTTCTGGAGTGAGTGACCTAGTTTTCTCGCACCTTTATAGGTGACATACAAACATGAATCATTGATTGGGCACTGCTCATGTTACAATAACCGACATTGGTATTGTCAACTACTTACGATGTCTGTTGTTGTTTCTCTCGTAGTTTCTTCCACGACTCTTTGGTAATGTTCTTCTTGGATTTACGCCGGCTAGTTCTATAACCTCGATATTTTTTACCCATTGTAACAAGATATGGTGTTTCAATTCACAATTCACCCTTCTATAGTGTATGCAATAAGCGATCTACATGACCGATTTGGGCTACTAGTCAAAAGGCAATTATAATTGGTGCATTGAATAATACGTTTTTGTTACCGCTGACATAAATACACGCAAGCGCACACGCACTACAGATTCGATTAGAAGCACGAACACGGATGTCACTCTGTCGACTGACTGAATGTGCAAGGTGCAGCTAGGGAATCCCCTAGCTTGACTTCGCCCATCGCCTATGCAGGCGAAAGGTCGAGACCAAGCCAGGCCACCCCCTAGCTTGCCACTTGCAGCACAAAAACACATGGCCTGTCATGTGACCCCCCAGGCTCATGTGTGTGGCCAGCCGGGGTAAAAAAAAAAAAAGGCCGAGCATTCACTGGCTCGGCATCATACGGATTGATTAGCTCTAAGCAGCAAGTGTACGAGTGAGTCCTGGAACTTGGCTGTAAAGAAGCAGGAATAAATAATCCTCGAGTTTAACTGAAATATTGACTTACGCTTGTCGAAACCTCGAAAAACACCAGTCCTCTCTTTTCGCCGCAAAATGTGACTATTTTTTCTTGGTTTCGCAAATCTCCCAACTGCCAAAAGATCGGCATAGTTGAGGGGACGATATATTTTTCCCACATTATATATTTCTACTGGCTGGCAACCCTTCAATTCTATAGAACAACGTGCTGCTTTGGTAGATCCGATGACGCGATAGTGAAGATTCCTGTCGTGCGTGAATAATCTATCAAAATCAAACATTTTGCCAATTTCACTAAAAAAACTATGGACAATGTAAAATATGCAATATACATATCCCATTTCCCAAACTCCATATTAAAAAATAAAATCAATTCACTTTCAATTTCCAAACGTATTGTTATAATATTGTATCGTACAGAGATGCTGCCTGAGATGAACTGTATTGTTATATTCAACTACGAAAAAATGGTAATGACCCATTCTTATACTATGGTAATGTAGTAGAGTATAGATTTGAGATTGCGATTGGAAAGATAAAATTAATTGGTTATAAAAATAATCCCGAGTGTTCATAAACATTTCCTCAGCCTCTGACTCGGCTATAATCCTCTGTAACCGCTTTTCGAAGCAACTCAAAACAAGCGATCAAATGATTCTTGTTGACATTTCCGTATCGGGTGATCGCTGAAAATGAGCGGCGCAGACCCTTACGTGTGGCATCGAAAGAGGGTCTAAATGTGTTCGAAAATCGCTGAAAAAAAACTGTGCATAGCGAAAGAGTGCTTGCTGTTTCGGGACTAAGCCTTTTTACAAAAAAAAAAGCGAATGGGTATCGTTTCACAATCGATGTCTAGAGCTCATTTAGAGCTCATTTAGGCGATTTTTGAGAAATTGCATCATACACATTTTTGAAAATATCAAATTGTGATGATGTCCTGAAACTAGATTATACTCTTCCTTCATCTACTAGTATTTTCAAATTGAAGATTGGAATACTTTGAGGGGTTCATTTCATGGATCGAGTGGACCTCTGCATTCAACGTTTAACTGGGGGTGGGGGTGAAAGGATTATCTGACTACAGGACTCTTAAGGATGGCGTTTTACGGGTTAAACACAATGGCAATTACATAGCCCAAACTACCGTTGGTAGACATTTGAAAATTGGACCACTAACTAACCACAACATTTGACAAGTCGTACTGCATTCAAAATTCTCCCACGATGTTTCTAAGGCGTCTTTTTTGACCTCAAAAAATGCAGAGGGTGACAAAAATAATTCCAGGACACAGCCCTTAGCTCGAAATGAATATTTCTTTGGACAGTGACAAAGAGCAAGGTCCCCGCTAGGTGGCGTAGAATTTTGGTCTCCCCATCTTCAGCCAATATCCTCATCTAATTGCCGCTAGATACATAAGTTCAATTGCGTTTATATCAGTGAGATCTTGGTTTCTTGGAATTTTTAAATATAATGTTCTTTAAAATGATGTTAACTGTCAGGTGTGATTGTCAAATAAGCAATTTTTCCCGTAGATTGCTCGTTATAGGTTCAATGGGCCTTGTCTACAACCACCTTAACTGTTAACGTACTTTAAGTATGGCCAGGGGTATGGTTCGTTTAAGACAAAAGAAGCCGCGAGGTTCCGCGAGGTTCGAGGAGGCCGCGCCCTACACGCGTTGCATTTAGGTACTCGTTCATTACGAGTCACTCGGCCTCTCTCCTTCGGGGGTCCCATATCCCACCCGACGAACCAGGGAGAAGGTGTAGGTACCCGAATAGCTCAGTAGGTAGAGCAAATGCCCGACAAGCAACGTATGTCCCGGGTTCGATTGCACATTTTTCCAGCTTCGTCTTCCTTCCAACCATCGCTTATAGACGACTTTCAGTAGTCACTGCGCATGCGCCAACCTTCAAATCAGCTGTCGTGTTTGTGGTGTAGGTTCGACTGTCACACTTACCGCCTAGTCATTTCTTACGGCGAACGATTCGTATATAGGAATTTCATTTTTGAAGCTATGACTTCAAATGTGATCAATGAGCAATCGTTGATTGATGAGCGTAGCGAGCGAAGCGAGCGAAGCGAAATCATCAATTTCACTACTGCTAAAAAAAACACTTGGTGTGTGTTTGTTTGTTTGTTTGTTTGTTTTTTTTGTGTGTTTGCGCGCGCTCTACAGGCCAAACGCCTGCTTCGAGTGGGATGAAATTTTCAGGGTGTCTACTTTTGTTCTCAACTTAGACCCCCTGCGTTTTTCAAGAAAATCCTCCACACCCTTCACTTTCAAAGCAGAAAAAAGAGCAAAATTCGACAATTGGGCATGTTTGGAAAAGTACGGAAATTTATTTTAAAGTGCGTATTTTTTTCAAATGTTCCCAATTTCGATTTGCCTTTAGAAACCATCGAAACCAAATCGAAACATCACACCAGATTTTTCCCAATAAAAACCAACCCAATAAAACCCAATAAAAACCCTTGGGCATGAGTTACATCTATGTATTAACATGCACAATGCTCAATGATCTCAAAATGAGCATATTTCCGCTACCCGACACCTCGGACAGAAACAAAGAAAGGTCAGAATCGTTTACATTTTCAAGTGATCAGAATTTTTGAGAAAGCATTGGTCCGGCTTGCTGCTCCATAATTTGCACAGGCTTCTTGCCTTAATTTTTTTGTGCGCTTTATGCAATCCGCTACGCTCATCTTCAACGCAACACAAATTGCGTTCGCCCTAGTAAGAAAGAATAAAAGAGTTTCTTTTTAAATATTATACTGCTGAATAGCGCACATATTTGCGTAGCTCCAATTGGTTGATGAGCGTAGCGAGCGAAGCGAGCGAAGCGAAATCATCAATTTCACTACTGCTAAAAAAAACACTTGGTGTGTGTTTGTTTGTTTGTTTGTTTGTTTGTTTTTTTTTTTGTATGTGTGTTTGCGCGCGCTCTACAGGCCAAACGTCTGCTTCGAGTGGGATGAAATTTTTAGGGTGTCTACTTTTGTTCTCAACTTAGACCCCCTGCGTTTTTCAAGAAAATCCTCCACACCCTTCACTTTCAAAGCAGAAAAAAGAGCAAAATTTGACAATTGGGCATGTTTGGAAAAGTACGGAAAGTTATTTAAAAGTGCGTATTTTTTTCAAATGTTCCCAATTTCGATTTGCCTTTAGAAACCATCGAAACCAAATCGAAACATCACACCAGATTTTTTCCAAAAAAACCAACCCAATAAAACCCAATAAAAACCCTTGGGCATGAATTATACATCTATGTATTAACATGCACATTGCTCTATGACCTCAAAATGAGCATATTTCCGCTACTCGAAAGCTCGGACAGAAACAAAGAAAGGTCAGAATCGTTTACATTTTCAAGTGATCAGAATTTTTTAGAAAGCAATGGTCCGGCTTGCTGCTCCATGATTTGCATAGGCTTCTCGCCTTAATCTTTTTTTGCGCTATATACAAACCGCTACGCTCATCTTCAACGCAACACAAATTGCGTTCGCCCTGGTTATATTAATTTTAAATCACACCACGATATGACAGTATCTATGGTATTATTCTGCGCCGAATCTTACTGAAACAGAAACTGACTCAATACATAATAAACAAATGCAGCGGCAACTGGTATAATACCTGAATGAAAATTTAAAACAAATAATTACCAGTTAATAATCATAATATCCCTATTCTCTTTACTGAAGACACAGACGTGCGTTTAGTACAATAATTATAACCGTTTCACGTCTACCGTGTGCCAAAGGTCCTCATGAGCATGAAAAATTGAAAATTGCGCACGGATAAGTCTCAATCAATTTGCCACTTAAAGCAATGCCTCGCGATAAGCACATAGGGAACATTTGGCATTTGCATATTTTTATTACTCTAGCTTTACCTCAACTTTAAAATGTCATAGTAATTTCGGAAAGTAGGCAATGAAAACAGAAAGATTCCGAAACTATCACTTGATTGTGAACACCCGCATCTCTTAATAATAACATTTGAATCAGTATGCTTTTCATATTAATATTACAGTGTGTCCAGTTTCAACTTAAAATGAAGATTGGAATATGACTCATGAGAATCAATGAGATTGTCAAGTTTCAGGCTAGTAATAAGTATTAGATTTGCTCCTGTATCTATTCATGCTGGCAATGGCGATGTATTGCAGCCTAAAAACCATGTGTAAGCTATTTTAAATTACCTTCGAAAATCCCATTTCAAATTTTGCATAAGTGATCTACTAGGAATCCAAGCTATAGAGACGTAATATAATTGCAATGTAACTGCCAAACATCCTAAAAATAAAGCCAATGTAATAATATTTTAATATCCCCGAAACTCAAAAACGCTATAACCAACACGTTGCCGCCTAATAATATTCGAATCCTACACCACAAACGGAGTGAGCCACCGAGGCGGGTTACAACAACTTTTTGCAGCGCCACCATCGTTGCAAGTCGTCTATTGGATAAGCATCTATCCTGATACTTCCAGAAAAACCAAACACAGCAAGAATTGCATTTTGTTCAATTTTCTAATAGATTTACATTAAAGTACTGACATTTCTTTCAGTAAAATTACAGTTACAAACTGTTACGGCCGACGGCCGAAAAACCAGTGGTAGAATCCTCTTGATTGAATCGAATGTCTCCGTAAGTGAATGCCGTGGTTTCCTGAGTCTCACAACAGAGAATCGCGTGTACACACGGGTCGATTCCCACCACCTTGACCCTTTTGTATTTGTGAATGTGCGACAACCATGAACACCGTTACAGCATGAAACAGTTGTGGGTCCACTTCATCGACGTAAACCAGCTATTATCTCCATACGATGAGTCACTGACACTAACTTTCAAGGTATATTCGTCGTCGGTTAGTGGCACCAGCGGATATACCTTAAGTTTTTAACATTACAATAATCATCCACATTAATTTCCCCAATTCTACCATCCCGTTGTTGAGAACTAAACAGGCAGCAGCTGTTTTCTTTCATGTGTAGCGCTGCTAGGATCAATTCCCCACAAATAACCGTGACAGCAGGACCCGTGTTGGCCGAGTGCGTACAGTGCTCGCGATTATTGGAGGAAAAAAGAGAGAAATCAAAAAAATTACAACGCCAATTTTGTTTTCAACTTTTATGGAAAAAACTTTCGTCGCCGACGTTTCTTGGCCAGTGAGAGCGACAAAGCGGCGACGCCGTTGAGAGGGCGTCGGTCCAGGCGTCGGCGCAGGCGTCGGTCACTGGAGTCGCTTGACGTCCTCGATGGTGTCGGGCAGCTTGGCACCGCGCGTCTCGGGGTAGAGCAGCGACAGCAGACAGGCGACGAACGCGACGCCGCCGAACAGGAACAGCGGAAGGGACTTGTTGTAGATGCCCTGGAGCACAAGGAGAGAGACGACGCTGCCTTGTCATCATTTCGTACCCATTTAGCATTTTTGCGCGTTGGTCAGCACTGACCAAAGTAAGCGGAGGGGTACCGTATGACCTTGTGTGGTGCCGAATGCTAAAAAAAGTCGGCATACTGAAATCGGCATACAAGTTTACGGCAAAAAAAAATATAATTCAATCTGTCAGTAATGGCTACGGAGAAATCTTATTCCATTATAAAATTATCCCCAACCTCAAAATGTTGTTTGAAGACTGTGTGAAAGTTTTATTTGATAGTACGAACCCCTATTTATAAGCATCTAGCTACATTCGAAGTATAAGAGCGATGGGTAGAAATTCCACTCAGAATGCCCTAGTTGTATCTATTCTGAGATAAAAATTTATCTTTAATCCAAACAAGCCAGGGTGTATTTAAGTCGGCCCTACGATAATTTGTCAGCTTTTCCCAAAAGCATCTTTTTGGTGGCGTTCTTGCAGAACTTTTACGACAAACCTAAATTTCTGAACACCTTGGCGCCTTTATAGTGTACCTAGTTATCTGTTACAAAAATACGCCTGGGAAAATTATCTTCTCGGATAGGTATATACTTGAACAAATTTTGTAATTTGTAATTTGAACCACTTTGTAATTTTTTTTCACGCAGTTCCTACTAATATAATGTAGGATGAATTAGTATTTCGACGGGTTTTAAAAAATGTTTGCGTACTAGCAAGGTCCCGATGCCCATCGACACCGATGACGGGTGTAGAAACTAAACGTAGCATGGATCTCACCAACAGGGGCGCGAAGGGCGCCACCATCGCGCCTGCACGCGACACCGTGGAGCTAGCGCCGACGGCAGCGCTGCGCATCACGGTCGGGTATAGTTCGGCCGTGTACACGTAGAGAGTGCCGAACGATGAGGTGATGCCCAGTTTGCCCACCAGGAACAGGGCAGTCTCTGCCCACCACATGCCTGGGGGGAAGACAAACAGCAACTTCAGTCTGGACCAGGTTGGCTTGTCAGCAGCAAACCGGTTTTCTGCAATTGTAGGGAATATGCCCAACGCTCTGAAGCGCTGGAAAGCCAACCTGGTCCAAACTGTAGAGGTGGAATAGCTTGGTCGCATGGATAGATACAGCGCTAGTAATACCTTTTGCATGTCGTTCTGTGCATCCTAAGATGGCAGCCGGTACCGTGGGTAGTTTTGTGTGCTCACAGTGCAGAGTGTATTGATAATGAGTTAATAAACCCAAAGCACCCTTCAAGATCAGGGTCGGATGCGACTTTACAATCGCTGCTGAGCTCAGACAATGTTAAAATTTCCAGCCATTTTATAGGTCCGGAAAGCCGCAAGGTATACATGGCACCGTTCACATGTCATTCTGTCGCACATATTCGATTAGTCCCTGCCACAAAATTGCATTTTTTGCCGTCAAATGTAAGTCGCCATTGCGTAGTACTAAGTATACTCGGTAAAGCATTCGCCATTTTGTCGACGTAATTGAAAACACAGGAGTAAAGAGGTCTATCTCCTGACGCGACGCTGGAGATTGCGTAGGAATGGTTAGTTGCTTTTAAGAAAGCAACACGCATTTCAACCAAGTACTAACACTCATTAGATTATCGGCAAGATTCGGCAAAAGGATCATTAGCGGTAGGTACTATACAACTTCTTGGCAATGATCCTGCTCAGAAGCCAATACAAAGCCTCAGATATATTTTTATTCCACAAATTGGTGCTACGTACAAACAGTGAAATATTCAAAATCAAATACGACCGTCAGCGTAAACCGCAGCACATGCTGTTTGGCGACAATCGACATTTAAATGAGGTTAAGAAATACAAGCACCATTCGCAGCAGAGAAATGCACTTGCAACGTTCCCATCTTTGCGCTGTGACCAAGACAAATTGATTGACCACAACCTCTCTGTGCTGTAAATCGGTTAATTGATCATGAAAATACTTAAGAGTGAGCGATAAAGTAAAGACTATCTTCATACCAACCAAAATTGGTAACAGTTCCAACCAATGGCGAGGCGGGAAAATTTACATTGTCTGAGCTCAGCAGCGATTGTTAAGCCGCGGGCCGTACTAAGACAATATGCGCCAGTAGGTAGTTTTTTCGTGGCGCCCCTATAAGCTGTCAATGCTTGCAGTAAGGCTAAAGGAACCAATTTTGAAAGATGCGTCGATTTCGTAAGTGAAATTATACAACGGACTGATATAAATTGTTACTTGGTAGGCACCTTTCTTGCAGGTATTGTAAAGTAACCCAAAGTATAAGTAGAAAATAATAATAATATTTTGACTTAACCTGCATTGTGCTTGCTGCTGGGCATGATCTGGCTGACTTATGTCGCGCTCTTTAGCGATTTTGTTTTGTTTTGAGCTCTAGTATCGTCCATTGTTCTACTATCGCAACTTTCATATGCACAAATAAAGAAAATGTCCGAAACCCGCGCATGGTGAATGCGTACCCAGCTTGTGAGCAGCGCTAACGAAGGCGCACTGGAGTGCTCCAAATGCTCAATGTTTTCCCCAACATTTGACTACAGGAAAAAAGCGATTAATAGTTCCAGGAGTGGAATTAGCCATTCTGCCAATCCGGGAGCTGAATTCGCAATTGTACATTTTAATCCTACCGTAAAATGAGTTCAAAAAACCTTTTAGTCCGTACTTCCCTGCTGCTACTGCCTTTCATACAGGAAACGCGCATAAGCGCTCATACGCAAGAGAGAAATAATTCTCGCCGTTCAATTTCCTCACGCGAATTCAAGGTAAATAATATACCTACATACATGGGCACATAAACGAAGAATAAGATTTCAGAAGTATTGTTGCTTATGTAATGCGATGTAGACTGAACACAAGACATCGCAATTCACAGTGTTTATAAAAATGTAAAAATATAAACTACATGGGTGCTGGCGCCGGCCCGCGGCCGGCGCCCCTAAGGCCTCAGCGCCCCTAGGCGATAGCCTACTCTGCCTAGTGGTAAATACGGCACAGTTCAAGATGCCGGCCCTTATTATAAAGAAATAAAGTGGAGTTAACTGCCGACTCCGGGTTCTAGGTCAAAAAGGCGTCATCAGAGTATAATCTTTAGATCTAGGTGCCACAGGGTCCGAATGTGTATTAACAATCGCTGCTGAGTTAAAGGCAATGTTATATCAGGTTAAAGTTCCCCTTTCTGATTGAGATGTGAGTCAATTTGTCTGGATCTGTCCATTAAAAAAGACCCAGGGTACACGAATCGAGAACGTACTGTATTGGTCCGGAGAAAAATCCTCGCGAATACACGCCCGATACAGTACTGTAAGTCCGGAGAAAAACAAGAAATTTATCCAAGAAAGACCCAGGAAGATGAATTTACAATAAAGAACGGTAAAATAAGATGACTGACGTTGTCCAAACGATTTTGGAAATGACCGTGGGCCTCTCCCGCCGATCAAGCGCCTTACCAGAATGGCCAACCTGCTGCCCGTCTCTCGCCGTCATCTTATCATGGTCAAACCAACGACCAACGCCATAGTGCGGAGATAACATCGACTGAGCTTGGCAGCGATTGTAATGTGGCGGCCAGAGAAGCAACGGTGTACACAATTCCTTTTCTGCTGAAGCTTCGTGAAAGTCTGGAAGTAGACTGACCTTCGGGCACACATGCTGCGCCGACGCACGTGATCGCGCACAGCAGAAGGGAGCTGAAGAGTGTCTTGCGTCTGCCGAAACGACGCAGACAAAACCATGACATCGTGTAGCCGGGGATCTCGATGAGACAAACCAGCGCGAAGTTGACGTACTTGTCTCCACCCAGGTTCGTCGAGTTGGTCGAGAGGCCGTAGTAGACGAACGAGTTGGCCGCCCTAACGGGGGGGGGAAAGTTCTAAATGTTATTTTCTATGCACTCTGGAGCGTTTTTTGTTTCGGGGTTGGCAGAGTCGGTACCCCCGTAAAACCCCGGAGTTCATAGTTCAGGTCCCCTTTACCAAAAAACACTACATTGTTCTTCAGTGTCCTGTAAGAGAAGCAATTATTTAATACTATTTACAATTCTCCCATTCCTTTGACTGGATTTCATAAAATTCTTCAATATTATACAATGCTTTTTGTAATAACATACTCTTAACTTTGTCCTTAAAACAGTTTACATCTTTTGTTTTAAAAGTTAAAGATGCTGGCAGCTGGTTGTACAATTTTACACATTTATAAAATACAGTGTGCTCAGTCTGTGTTTCGGTAATCAGAGCAAATGGCTCTTTTAATCTTATTTAAATTACGAAAGCTCGTAATTGGCTATTCATTTTATTATTATGTACACAAATTAGCCTCCCAAAAGTGTTGTCCATTCCGGGATTTGAACCCGGGTCCCCAACTTTCGCGGCTGGTGCTCTAACCGCTGAGCTAAATGGCCATTAAATTTGGGAGAAGTAATTTGCATACAGGGTGAGAATTGAATGTCCCCAGGGGGGTATGGTCCAGAGTCTACGAATACTCATAGTGGCTCTGGTACCGCGTGATGCTATACTGCAACCACATTTTACATTCAACCTCGAGTAACTCCAAATTAACGTTGGATGCGTTGAATTCTCTTTTAATCTTATTTAAATTACGAAAGCTCGTAATTGGCTATTCATTTTATTATTATGTACACAAATTAGCCTCCCAAAAGTGTTGTCCATTCCGGGATTTGAACCCGGGTCCCCAACTTTCGCGGCTGGTGCTCTAACCGCTGAGCTAAATGGCCATTAAATTTGGGAGAAGTAATTTGCATACAGGGTGAGAATTGAATGTCCCCAGGGGGGTATGGTCCAGAGTCTACGAATACTCATAGTGGCTCTGGTACCGCGTGATGCTATACTGCAACCACATTTTACATTCAACCTCGAGTAACTCCAAATTAACGTTGGATGCGTTGAATTCTCTTTTAATCTTATTTAAATTACGAAAGCTCGTAATTGGCTATTCATTTTATTATTATGTACACAAATTAGCCTCCCAAAAGTGTTGTCCATTCCGGGATTTGAACCCGGGTCCCCAACTTTCGCGGCTGGTGCTCTAACCGCTGAGCTAAATGGCCATTAAATTTCTCACCCTGTATGCAAATTACTTCTCCCAAATTTAATGGCCATTTAGCTCAGCGGTTAGAGCACCAGCCGCGAAAGTTGGGGACCCGGGTTCAAATCCCGGAATGGACAACACTTTTGGGAGGCTAATTTGTGTACATAATAATAAAAAGAGCAAATGGCTATTTCTCGTCTCTAGAGTATGAATGTCTGATTGAGTTAAAAGAAGGTGCTTCTGTCGGAATATAAAAACAATTTGTTCTAAAATAAATAAACTTGGTATAGTTAAAATACATTCTTTTATAAAGGCATTCCTGCAAGATTTTGTCTTTTTCATCTTTAGTATAGTTCTTAAGGCTCTTTTTTGAAACAAGAACACTCTTGCAAGAAGCGTTTTGAGTTACCCTATACCGTGATGCCATAGGTAAGCTTAGAAAGTAAGCATTAAACACTTCTTTCAGCTTAGCTTTTGTGATGATATTTCTTGGTTTATAAAGCGCACTGCATGACGATCGTAGTATGCCACTCATATACTTTTCATGTTCATTGAATTTTAAATTTTCATCTATGACAATACCCAAAAATTTTGCATGGTATGTCGTAATTATTTGTTCCTGGTCAGTTTCAAGCAAGACATCAGGTCCCACTTGCTAAGTTTTAAATTGAATAACGTTTGTCTTGTTAACATTTAATGTTAGTTTGTTAGCAGCAAACCAGTGACCTAACCGTTTTAAAGCTGCTTCAACCTTCATTTTTAAATAATTCCTATTTGATCCTTTCATAAATGCAGTTGTATCATCAGCAAACATAACAATCTCGGTATTACCCATATTGTCTGGCAAGTCGTTAATATAAACTAAAAATTACAGGGGGCCTAAAATCGAGCCTTGAGGGACGCCAATGTTTAAATATGCCCATGATGACCTTGGGTTTATCACCACCTGAGGTAGCAGCCAGTTCTACAATTTGTTGACGGTCTTTTAAATAAGAAAGCATCCAAGAGTTAGCTATACCTCTTATGCCACATTTTGTTAGTTTGTTGCCTAATTGGTGATGGCCTGGTTGGTGATGCCGTCGGCACCGGGGGCCTTTCTGGTAGGCAGGGTGGCTACTAGATTTGCTGGCTCGTTCATCTAGTGACAGGAAGAGTGGTGCTTTCTGCAGATGATAGTGCAGCAAGGAACTCTGAGACGTGCTTCTCAGTGTCTGCCGAGTAGCAGTTGGGTGGATTGTGCGTGAATTGCTCAGCTAGTGCGTCTGCCAGGACGGATGCCTTGTCCGATGGAGTGACTGCCAGGTGGAAGCGGCCCTGGATCGGTGGGCTCGGCGTTGGCTTGTTCAGCAGTTTCCTGGTCATGCGCCACGTGCTCCCATCTTCCTCGTTGAGTTCTCCCACCGTTTCATTCCAGCGGGTTTCCCGGTGTTGTGCAAGTTGTTCCTGGAGTAGTCGCGTCTTCCTGTTGTAGTCTGCTTTTAAGTTTGCAGTGCGATGTTGTTGCCTCAGGCGACGGGCCCTGTTTTTCATACTGACAGCCTCCATCAACCCCGGTGGGATATCATATATCGAGCAGCGTTTCTGGGTGGAGATGGGGACGGCCGCAAGGACTGGATGGACTCGGTGAGTTGGGCAGTGGCCTCGTCAAGTTCATCCGCCGTGATGATCGACGTCGTGGCGACTGTATCTTGTAGGCTAGCTCAATACTGGGTCCAGTCTGCCAGTCGGTAGTTTGGTCTGCTAGAGGCCGGCTCGGTGGCGACCTCGTCCCCGACCTTAATGCTTCGTTTACTGTTTCGCTTTGCGAGCGTTGCGAGCGTTGCGCTGTGAGCTTTACTAGCACTGGGTTGTTTACAGTGGAGCGTTGCGCCGCGCGCGCTGCGAGCGTTGCTTGTAGTTTGACGTTTGGCGCCTAGCAAAATTAAATTGGCACTCTTGCCACAGCTAGCTAAACACACGGAATCACTGTCGGTTTGTAGCTCATCGAGATGGCTATGGGGGCGGGGCTAGCGAAAAACCCAGCGCGACGCTCGCAACGCTTGGAAACGTTGAACCGAATTCAACATTTCTGGCGCAGCGATCGCAGCGATCGTAACGCTCGCAACGCTCCGACCTTGGGCTCTGATTGGAGAACGCTCACAGCGCAACGCTCACAACGCTCGTAAAGTGATACAGTACACGAGTCTTAATGATTACCGGATTGTGATCTGTAAGTTCTGCCAGTGATCCTAGCTCGATCGAGTGGCCGAAGTTCTCACATCAAACTAGATACTGGAAGCGAACGCCTGCGCGCTAACAACAGCCAGAGACCGAAGGACAGTCGAAAAAACAAAAAAGCAAAAACAAAGGAAACAAAAACAAGGTCGAGTTGTACCATCTCTGTGATGAGACGCCTAGCCAGTAAGGTTAGTCCACCCCTATAGCTTAGGTTAGTTTGTAAGTTAGACACTAGGTTTTAATTTAAACACATGTTTAATATAAGAGGGTGACGACGACGGGAGGTGGAGAGAGACAAGACAGTGAGCTGTGCAGTCCCGAGTGGACCGGTAACCGGAGGTACGGAAGTGGCCGTCCTCTTTTATAATTACTCGTGTTTTAGACCACGGGTACTTCAACAATTAAAACATCCAGCTCAACATTAAGTTCAATGATATCCAATCAATCTGTCATAATTAAGATATTATATTATTATATACCTTCACATATCAAAATATCGCTGTTAGCGTCACTGCGGTAGTTATCGACATCGGGATCGATGCGTCTTGTCCTGGCCTGGTCACTCAACGCCGAGACTCGACGCCACCGACGCTACCTCCATGACCGTCGCGACGCTGCATTTCCACCACAGACGACTGCTACGTCCGAGTGATTCATCCCCGTGGACGGACGGGATACGCGCATTCCGATAAGTACTTGGCCGAAACCCACAACACTACGCGACTTACGCGGTACCGAGTGCGTGTGTAAAACCGTTTATGAACCGAAAGGTCTCTCCACCCGTAGGCAGGATAGCTTGGGGTAGTTAAAAGAAAGACAATTTAGTTAGTCAGATTTACGGAAATCTAACTTTAAGGTTTTGGTACCTCTTAAACTACCAGCGTATCGTTTTATATTTCATTTTGCTTAACTATACATGGTGGCTCCGCTACATTCTTACTGTTTATACTCTTATTGTTATTTCTGGCGTCCTTAGGACCCTTATAGTTATATTAGAAGGGGCAGTCGAGTTGTCCCATCTCGGACATGGGACTGGCAGTCACCTCGCAATCAAAGATTCAAATTAAATCAGCGATTATTTTACTCACATAAATTATCATCGCAGGGTCATCTATCAGTATCATGGAACGGGTTACCACACATCTTAATTCCCCGATGATATAGTAAATAACATATAAATCAATACAGAAACCACATTCGTTCAAAAGTAATGGTAGTGCATGTCGAACTCTAGTACAGCAAAAGAGTGTACAAGTTACAGCGCTTCACCAATCCAGTAATCCAACCACCTACCAGACAAAGAAGAGGTTGAGCGATCGCAGACACAGCTTCCTCGAGCGCAGCACGGCCAGGATACTCTCGCCGAGTCCTCGGGGCGTCTTGCCCTTCAAGGGAGAGTCACCCTTCTCGACGCTCTCCTTCGCGGAGGGTTCCAAGCAGTCGGCGTCGAACGTCGACAAGAGGCGTTCTGAGAGCACCACGTTGTTGCGCTTGGCCGCCTTCATGATGACGTCGCTGGCTCGGTGGTGCTTGCTGTGAGCCAGCAGCCATCGTACCGATTCGGGCACGGTCCTGGAGGTCAACAAGGCATGCACCGCGTCGCCGGAAATTAAGGTGACTTGCAGTGCTCACACGTTGGAGCCGATGTAAGGACAATGCGAGACGCAGCTAATCGAATGTAGGGCGGAACAACAAGGAGTAATCCTAGGACTCTTGACTCTGTCTCAAAAAAGAGTAACTTATCCGCAGCAGCGCTAATTAAATCGTTTTATGCCTTACAACAATTGAATCTTGAAAATCGCGTTCCTATTTTGGAATCATGCTCGTTCATGCTGGAAACGGGTAATTCATTGGGAAGTCAAAATCCATCGGCAACATTGATGGACTCTAAAAAGCATTGTTTAGAATTCTTAAGGCTCCTGGGTACCTCCACCGCCGTCACAGATGCCGACCTTTGCTTTTATGCGTACGAGAAAACTTAATAAAGTAAGCGAGGGAATTGTTGGTGGTGACGGAGCCGTTTCTCAATTTTTGGGTCTAAAAGGGCCAAAACCGCTTCCTAAAGTGTAGAATTTTGCTATTATTTTGCTTTTTTGCGCTTTTTCGTAAATCGATAAAGAGATAAAGAAGATTAAAATTGTGAAAAAGCCTCCGTTGCCGACACAGATAGATTCTTTATTTACAACTCTCGTTTACTTCAATAGTTTATCTCTTACGGTTTAGTAGAAAAGCGCTTACTTATGAGACTCCGCATTCGCGCGATTTCGCAGCTGTGAGCAGCACCCGAGTTTTGCTCGGCTCGGTCGCCGACACAGAGTGACTCTTTATCTACGATTCCCTCGCTTACTACATTAAGTTATCTCTTACGGCTTATAGTCAAAAACTGCATAAAAGCAGAGGTCGCATCTGTGATCGACGATCGTCGTCGTGAAGGTCGATCTGTGATCTGTGGAGGTACCCAGCCAACGACTTGCTTTTAAGAATACTATGTTGTAAAAGAATACAAATCCATGAAACTCTGCATATTTAACAGAAGATTTTTAAAAATATCTAGGGCTGAGAATTCGCGGCGGGAGAAACATCCGTGACGTCAATGATGGGTGAATGCTGGTGGTGACCGCACGCGTTCGACTGCGTATTTCCCACTATGTCAACTGTTTTATATTCAGGAAATCTCATATTCCAACGCGTTGGGTTTAAACTGCAAAGTTCCTCTGCCATTTACACTCTGTATAAGATTTCGAGATAAGATCTCTTAAAAAAATTCGGCCTGGCCAGCCTCGGCAAGCAGCATCGCGGCCTCGCGCGTGCACTCTGACGTCACGGAGGGGACTTCGCGACAATGAGAAAAAGTGCGATTTCTCAGCCGCACAATTTTTTTAAATCTTCTTGATAGGTAGGGATGTGAATTGACCGATCAAATACTTTTTTGGTCAATTGACCGGTCAATTGACGTCAGTTGACCGGTCGAATTCAAATTTCAACAAAAATTTATATAAATTGGTATGCGGTTTTATAAAAAAAGGGGGGCTTGAAGGATGTAGGCTACAATGGGTGATTTTTGACAAGACTGTATTACTGTAATTAGTTTACTGACAAATACAGAAAAAATTATTATGATATACAATTAAAAATGGCAATTACCTACTGAAGGAATGTGAGGAGCCCTCCTACGTAGGTTTTTTTTTGTGTGGGTAGGAGGGCTGGTCACGGGTTTCGAAACGAAATGACCTCAGAATATCACAGTGAAGTCAAGTTTCTCGCAAAGCCCTCGCAGTAGCTAATTGGGCACATTCCAAAAATTTCATGGCAAAACCATCGAGTAGCTACGTTTCTTGCGAAGTCAACGG
Organism: Nemoura dubitans; assembly: GCA_921293005.1. Lineage (NCBI taxonomy): Eukaryota > Metazoa > Arthropoda > Insecta > Plecoptera > Nemouridae > Nemoura > Nemoura dubitans. Next base: position 43,074,983 of record OV121073.1, read on the forward strand.
ACCGTGTGTGGGGTTGTCGGCCGTAGGTCTCAGTGGCGGAGTCCCTAGTCTATTGTAAACTTACAGCAAGACAGCAATTGATGCAGTTATGCTATTGCTGCCACAAATTACATGTTTCATCATTTAAAACACCATAAATAATTAAACAATGTCAAGTTTACATTTTGGTCAATTTACCAGTCAATTGACCAATAATATTTGACCGGTAAATTGACATGGTGCATCCCTACTGATTGGTATTGATGGTATTTATATACCGCCATATGCACTCTGAATAGCGATTTGGTGAGCATCTTTAAGTCTACACTGGCCGCGGCATTGGTCTGGACCACAAAGACAAAATACGAAAGTTTTCGCTTTAAATTTGAAGTGGTTCTGTACAATTGAAAAGCTTGCACAGTGACTCGAGTCAAGCCAGGGGCAGGGACAGGGTCCAGGGTATGATATGAACGTAGGCGACTGACCAGAAGTAAACGACGAAGAGCAGACAGGGGGCAGAGATCATAATCTGAACCCACACCCAGTCCTTGGTGATCCAGGCGACGAGGGCGACCGTCGCTTCTCCCGCCGCGTAGAAGTAGTTGAGCACGATGCCGCTCATCTCTCGCTTCTTGCGTCCCACTAGCTCCACGCCTGAGGACATCGCCATAGAGACACTGGCATCGTCGTCCAGTCGGGAATCGATGCATCATCTCCCAATCAAAACACTCTTGGCGGTCGGAAAGAAGCTATTTTATTCTCTGTGGGAGGAATAGACACTCGTGGCGTCCGCCCTAAAGTCATTTCTAGTCTAATTTTAGTCTAATTTTAGTCTATGGCTATCTTTCGGACACTCGTGTCAATCGGCTGTTGTCACAATTTTTTCGTCACCCCAGTTATGCAAGAAAGAATAATCTTCAAAATTAAGATGTACTGTGTTAAAAATGCATGGAGAAATAAAAACGCTACCGGATCTGATGATTACTTCTGGTCGTCATGTTTTGTCGTATGCCTCGTTTTCCTTTCCGGTGTAGAGATCGCTAGACGGTGCCCGTGAAATCAACAGCCGTGACCTTAGGCTCAAGGTCATGCGTAATTTTCTACTCCAAAACTTGCAACTGTCTGATTTTGCATTCTTGCCTGAGGCTGAAGGCTGTTATTGGCAGGATCTCTCATGACCTGGGCTCTACTGGGAGCCGCCATATTCGCATTCACAAATCTCATATGTAGACATTTACAATGGCCATTCTAGATGACACAAAATACACAGCCCTTTTCTGATTATTGCCTATTTTCCAGCTAATCTCAGCCATTAATGCAAACTCATATCCGTATTTTGGTTAGCGTCCATCTGTTTGTCTTACCAATGATGAACGCAAGGGGATAAACGCCCGATAAGCCGAGCGCGTTCAGGAAGACGAACACTTGGAAGGTGACGTAGTCGGAGGAGACGGCTTGCGCGATGCCCGTCACCGACATCAGCATGATACAGAACACGAACACCAGCTTGCGTCCGAACCTGGGAACACGTTCCCTCATCGGTCATCGGAACTGTTAGGGCCTGGTGGCAGCGGCTCGTTCTTATATCATATCTATTCTCATACTACATACGCTACCTGCTGCCTTTGTTTTTCTTACAACGCCTACAGACCTTCTCCCGGTCTCTCGCGGTCAAATTTATTCTCATAACGCCTATTCTTATAATGCCTATACGAAAGGACGTGGTCCAGTGTAGCCGAATGTTTCCGAGCTCCCAAGTGGGCTTCAACAACAGGGAACGACGACGTCGGTCGAGAGCATCGTTAAACGCCACACTGTGAGAGTACAGTTGGCTCCAGTAGGAGAGTAAGGCACCACGTCGAAGATGACGGCTACGTGGGGGTGCGTGGCCGACAGGGTCGTCAACGCCCCCACTATGATGTGTAAGGCTGTAAGCTCGGGTCTAGTCGATAAGTGTGAGACGCAGTTGACAGAGACCAAACGCATACACATTTCTCATTAAATGCAAATCCGGGCGCCCCGACACCGGGCCCCGGCGAAAGACTCTTGGCGACCCCCAACGCCTCCCTCATCAATCGACACCGGCATGGCTCCTCCGCTGTCCGCCGCTTGCGAGTTCGGAAACATTCGGCTTCACGGGACCACATCCCTTCGTAGGCGTTATGAGAAAAATTTTGACCGCGAGAGACCTGGAGAAGATAAGTAGGCGTTGCAAGAAAAATAGGTGTAGTAGGTAGCGTAGGCAATATGAGAAAAGGTATATAAGAACGGGTTGTGGCGGCGAGCCAGACCTCGGCTTCTGTTACCTAGGGCGCCTTTCGGTAAAATCATCTTTTTCACAAACTTCGACCGACAACCTGCGAACTACAAACCTAAGTGAGTTGGTTTAGTCTGGTCTGGCGCGGAGAGAGGTAAACACCGAGTCACGCTCTTTGAGTGAGATGACTCAACGGACACCTACAGAGCATCCGTGAGCAGATCCGAGGGATTGTGGCTTGCAAGGCGGTCGGCCGAGGACAGCAGCGGGCAGTTTGCAGCTTGCGAACAAGGCATATAGGTATCTAACCTAACCCCCCACATACCCACATTTATAACAACTATACACGTGTGGCAGGCATTTACATTTACTATATTGTTCCGGATACATTTCTGAAAATAAACATTGGGATGGAAAACAAACAGAATTGAAAGTATATATTAATTTGAGTAACAGAAGCGCATAGCTGCAACTTATTTGCACCTTTCTCTCACAAAAAAACTGTATCGCTTTATTTCCTGCACTTAGCAAACTTTTAAAGGTTCTTACATTACAGGTATACCTTTATACACCTTTATACCTTTATACATGCAAGTTTGAGAGGTAGCAAGGTTACAAAGCTGCAAAGCTGCAATTCTGCTAAGTTGAAAGGTTGCCAGGGTCAGCCAGGACCTTGGGCTGGACGAATGACTTACTTGTCCGCCAGGGAGCCAAAGAGGACCGAGCCCACTAGGAGGCCGGCGAAGTGCACGGAGCCGACCAGCGACAGCATCCACAGGTTGTCGGCGCACGTGATGTTCCACTGGAGAGGACGAAGCACACCCGTCAGTGCCTACCGTAGTGAGCCCACGTGAGCCCCGAATCACGTTCATATGGTGGATCAGACGCGCCGGGTACTCGATGTAGGGCTTGGGGTGCGTAGGAAGCTGTGTGTGTTCATTTTGCTTGGACATACTAAATGTCGTACTGACAAGGCATCAATCGGTCTGCAATAATGGCATTTTCTATGACTACACAAAAGCGTTCGATACTGTAAACCACAAAGTATTACTAGCAAAACTAAACTACATGGGAGTTCGTGGGGTGGCGAATAAATGGGTAGAATCTTTCCTTCACAAAAGAAAACAGAAAGTAAAAATTTCACACCCGATGGGATGCATACTCCAATGCATGCACTGGGAACGCTGGTGTTCCCCAGGGAGCATCAATATCTCCGGTTTTATATATTATCTACACAAATGACCTGAATTATACGGTGAACACAGGCTCCCTTATCGCTTTCGCGGATGACAACGCAATTAGTATGTGATCATTTTAATTCAATTTTAGACACTAGCAAAGCTGCTATTAAACAAATGGAAGAGTAGAGTTTTAAAAACGACCAGGCTCTAAATGCCACTAAGACCGTACTCATTAATTTCAAAACAAGTCAAACACGCAATCAGCCAGAGGACCTGTCAAACCCTCTATTGTATCGCAATGGAAAAAGCATAAAAGCATTAGACGAAACAACATTCCTGGGATTAACAATTGACCATCAATTAAAATGGGAGACCCATATTAACAACGTAGCACGCAAAATCGCATCCGGATGTTATCTGATAAAAAGAGTTTTAAAAATATGCGACACTAACGCCGCCAAACTAGTCTATTATTCTTACGTCCACGCTAGTCTACTTTATGGGGTCATCATTTGGGGACACTCACCGAAAGCAAATAAGCTGCTAGTGCTACAAAAAAGAGCCGTCAAATACTTAGCGAACGCCACCTATAATCCAACTGACCCAGGGACCTATTTTAAGGATTCGACAAAACCGCTCTTTAAAAAATACGACATCATGCCACTACCATGCATATATATATATATATATATATATATATATATATATATATATATATATATATATATATATATATATATATATATATATATATATATATATATATATATATATATATATATATATATATATATATATATATATATAATAACATTGTCTTGTACGTGACTAGTAATAAGCATCGGCCAGGCCAGGCCAGGCCAGGCATAGCATGGGAAGGGCTGAGCAGGGAAGGGCTGAGCAGGGAAGAGCTGATCTGGGCAGGGCAGGGCAGGGCAGGGCAGGGCAGGGCAGGGCAGGGCAGGGCAGGGCAGGGCAGGGCAGGGCAGAGCAGGGCAGGGCAGGGCAGGGCTGGGCTGGGCAGCGCTGGGCTGGGCTGGGCAGGGAAGGGAAGGGCAGGGCAGGGCAGGGCAGGGCAGGGCAGGGCAGGGCAGGGCAGGGCAGGGCAGGGCAGGGCAGGGCAGGGCAGGGCAGGGCAGGAAAGGGCAGGACAGAGCCCCGCAATGCGTGGGCGGTAACAGCGAACGCACCTCGCTGACGATGGTATTCTCGTTGTCGAACACCCAGCGGTCGCACCCCACGACGTCGCGGGAGAAGACGTCGGGACAGGCGACGCCCGTGTCGTTGGCGAGCGGCGTGTACATGGCGCACTGCGCCGCGACGTAGGCGGCGCCGGGCGTCGCGGCGCTCGGAACGGCGCGCTCCGTCCACGGCTGGGCGTACACCGGGTGCGCGTCGTCGTCGCACTCGGGCACGAAGCATCTGCAACCAGGCGATAGGAACATTGGTCACAGGGTTGACAGCGCTCTACCAGGCGTGGGACCATTAGTCACACGGTTGACAGGGCTGTACAAGGCGTGGGACCATTAGTCACACGGTTGACAGCGCTCTACCAGGCGTGGGACCATTAGTCACACGGTTGACAGGGCTCCACCAGGCGTGGAAACATTGGTCACACGGTTGACAGGGCTGTACAAGGCGTGGAAACATTTGTCACAGGGTTGGCAGGGCTCTACCAGACGTGGAAACATTGGTCATACGGTTGACAGGGCTGTACAAGGCGTGTAAACATTGGTCACAGGGTTGGCAGGGCTGTACCAGTCGTGGGAACATTAGTCACAATGTTGACAATGCTCTACTAGGCATGGGAACATTGGTCACAGGGCTGACAGGGCTCTGCCAGTCTGCACGAAATTTAAGAGCCAATTTATTATAAGGGATTGTGGTGCATAGCCATATTATTATCAGGGGCGTGTGCTCCATGCTAGGCAGGCTAGGCGGAGCCGAGCAAGAAGAAGAGGAAGAAGAGGGAAAGGAGTTTTTTTTGCTTTAGAATCATATTTTGTGTTATTCAAAAAAGTTACTTTTTTATATATTTGTAAGACAAATTCCAACCTTAAATTATTTTAAAATACCCCGGGCGCGCGCGTAGCGCGCGCTGTGAAGTGTACCTGCTATGCGAGACGCGGCTTGGCAGCGTAGGCTGTCAATCGACGCTATGCATTGCAAGTTGCTATGCTCCTCCGCGGAAGCTGGATGGTAGAATAGTAGGTAGGATGGCTGGATAGCAGGGAGGGTAGGGCACCGCTAGCAGCCGGTCTGAGAGGCCGTCCTAGCAGGCAACCGCAAGCCTGGCAGCTACGCTGCCGGTGCCGATGCGTTACCCTCACGTGACTACCGAGACGTGCTAGTCGAGACAAGAGTCATGGCGACGCGCACTCGACACATGCGGTCGTGCAATATATTTATTTCATTTCTTTGGTTTTGATCGTGATGCGTTAAGATAGCATGTCAAAATTCGAGTGCAGGTTCGAGTGTTTGTGTCATCAAAAGCCACCGCATCGGTCGTGTGTTCGTTTTCAGCATTGAAACGAGTCCACACTACATAATCGCGCGACGCATCGGGCAGAATAGACTCGCGCGCCTTAAGCTGCTCCCAATCCAGCAAAGTGTCATTTGTGTCGCCTGCAGGACATGTCCGATTTTTACGCCAAACGCATTGAAGTATTCTTCAAGCCAGATCGAGGGTTGATTTTACCTTTAAATAATCAGTGAGTACTGAGTACCCTGTGTGTACATGTATGTGTATACTGTACCTTATCGATACGTACATTTAATCGTTTTCCGGTGGGAAGGACGGACAAAGAAAACGTCTAGCTACAGCTAAAATCCACCGCACGCCCCTGATTATTATGCAATCATGTGGAAAGGAATTGCGTTGAGGAATAATGAAGTGTATGCACATTACCTGTAGTTAGGCACTCCAGCTGTGAAAACGTAGGCGAGGTTGTTAGAGGCGCAGAAGAAGACCGGCAGACAGATCATGAAGTAGATGGTGATCTGGTATGGACCGAACTCTCCCAACTCCTCGAGGACGTCGTCGAAGTTCATGTCTGCACTCTCTATGCGTTCTCCGAGCGCGAGCCTCGCTCTGGATCTGGACGGCAGTCGGCAGACATGATGGCAATCAGCGAGGTGCACACGAGAGTCGTTGGGACTTGGGCTGGACGTTCTGGAGATATAGCATCAAATATGCTCCAACTACAAGGCTCTTCACGGAGCGGCTAAAAATTTTATTGTTTGACACAGCATGCTAAAGTGTAGACGATTTTTTAGACTGTTTGAAATAAGTATTTTAGTTTACAGACATGCTGTGAATACTTGTGGTAATAAGATTAGGATTTTAATTTTTTAATGTATAAACAAGTCTGCACACCAGCATCTGCTGTATGTATGTCTGTTGATGAGCGGAGCGAAATCTTCAATTACACACCCCCAAAAAAATATAACTTGTGTAAGTTTTTTTTTGTATGTGTGTTTGTGCGCGCTCTACCGTCCAAACGCCTGAACCGATTTAGATGAAAATTTCAGAGGACCTACCTTTGTTCTGAACTTAGATCCTCAAAGTTATGGAAAAATTCGGTTCAGAAATAATTTCATAAATTAATTTTTACGAAATTTTTCGATTTTTTCAAAAATTTGAATCTCTGTAAATGTCAAAGTTTTTTTACATATCTTCACCAAAACTTGTATACATGTCTACCTTATACATCTTTATTATGCCTGAAAATTTGAGGTCAGTAGGACTTTCCGATTGGTTTTTATTCGCATTTTTTTTAGTGTTTTTTTCGTAATGTGACGCCTGATTCAATGTGTCCGGTTTCCTTCGTTTCATTGGTTACCTGCTTTGTTGACTCCAAGTTTGGCCAAGGCAAAGATTTGACAGTTACAGAAGTTTAGTACTTTTGTTTGTGGAGGTAATTATCAGTAAATCCGTGTCAGAATTTTATCTTCAATTCATAAGAACCCTCTGGCGTAAGTTATGTCTTATGTATTTACATTATCATTACTGAATGAGTTCATAATCTGCATTTTTCGCTATCTGACAGCTAGGAGAGAAACAGAAAAGTCAGAATCGTCTATATTTCAAGTGATCAGAATTTTTTAGAAGTCTATGGTCTTCATAGGTTCTTATAAATGGTTTTAATAGGAGTTCTGTCTGCACCTTTAAATCCGCTATATACAAACCGCTACGCTCATCTTCAACGCAACACAAAGTGCGTTCGCGAAGCTCTAGTTATTTATATGACAATAAACAAATCATTATTATATGACAATTAACACATTATTATTAAAGATACGCTTTAGAGTACCTGTATTGTAAAACCATCCTGTTGAACGAATTCCTAGACATAGTACGTCTCAGGTTCGGAAGTCCACAGAGCGTTTTTCTATATTTCCGCGATAACCCTCGTTTTGCATACCCCTTACTCTCCCATTGTGTAGAGTTGGCCGATGTCGGTCTGGATAACTTTTTTTCATAACAGTAATCGGGTCGGTGCAGTCTTTGCTGCCTGATCATTAAACATAATACCATGGCATACCTATACAAATCTAATGAACGATCAACAAACTGAGTGATCAGTCGTCAAAATAATATTATTAGTGATTTACGAAATCTTAATTCTGCTTCGATTTTTAAATTTCAAAGTCATGTACAGGTTATTTTTTGTCGGGATAAATAATTCTTCGCATTTAACGTCACATAATCAGTGCGAATTATCTTTAATAAAAACGCTTTAATTGATTGCGAAACATGTTACAGGCCCTTTTTTCCGAAACTTTTTGATGGAGCTGGCAGCGACCCACTGCTACCTTTAGCAAAGCTATTATTTAACATTAAATGTTACTATTTACTATAAGACTGACAGAATTATTATCACTGCACTTTTATAATCTTACTATCTTTACCATCTTATTTTTATATCCAGAAATGTAGGTAAAACATTATATTTAAAATAATTTTAGTATACTTTTGTAAATTTTTACCTTGTAGGTATATGTACTGACGATCCAACAAATGAATTGTATCATTTTAATATGGAATAATAATAATAATAAATTAATTAAAAAAAAAGCTGCTGTGCAAAGTTTTGCACAAAAGAACCTGAGACGTACTTTTCCACCGTTTTAGCCGGTGGGTATATTACCTTGATCAATCAGCGGAGAGACGGAATGGGAAGCCGATATGATTGGTTTGGATTTACTCTGTTTCACCGATATTTGCCTGTCGAAAGGGTAGGAAACACGGCGGTGTTTTGAAACTTGATATCACAGAATTTCATCGTCGAATCCCTGAACTTTTCTAATTCCGAACTGAAACAATGCAATATGAAGCTTTCGGCGCTGTAAATCTTTCAGTAGCATTTTTGCACGTTTTTTCATGAGTCAACACGGGATGCCACGTATCTTGATACTGCACCTCTCGAAAAAGTGCGGCGATTGATTAACTAAACACACACGCATACCATTATAAAATATTGGTTTAAAAATGTAAAGAGATTGAATAGAGCTTGTCGCTAACGGGTCAGTGTCGACTGTCTACTGTCTAGCCACCGTCTAATTACTCGCCGATTGTCGGTTTCATTCCTGTTCTCACCTAATTTCTGCTCAAACATGCATGTTTTACACATTGTCCCTGTCTGTTTTACCTATATAGGTTTGGCTGAGGAGCGCAAGGTATCACAGTAACGAGCAAGTTGACAGCTGTTGTCCTAGACCTAGATACTTCAGAATAACACGATGGCTCTGCTGTATACTACTCGTGTGGTCAGCTCGACGGTAATTATAGGAAAGCAGGTACCTGACATACCTTCCTTTTATATACTATGATGATAAAATATCACCAAAGTGCACAACCCCTGGAAAGTTATGTCGAAAGGTAACGTCACGCTATGTAATGTCACAGATTTTTATCAACTGTTTCAAAATAGGTTTTGAGAACTAAGAAGTTCAATTATAAGTGTAATCCCCATACTTACTTACCTATGTAAGTAAGTAAGTAGGTATAATATACCGACGCTGCCTCGCGGAACATTTGATAATCTATTAGTGTTACAATTAATTTAGGATCTTACTTGCTGTGCCGATTAGTCTCTCGCTTGGCATCAAAATAGGTTGTTACAATAAATTTATGATCTTACTTGCTGTGCCGATAAGTCCTCGCTTGGCATTAAATTAGGAATTGTTACAATTAACTTAGGATCTTACTTGTGGTGCCGATAAGTCCTCGCTTGGCATTAAAATAGGTTGTAACAATTCGCCAGTATCTAATTTTGACTTACTCGAAAGGGTATACTATAAAATATCGCTCACAAAATTCTATTACCACTGGTTTGACCGCTGAGTCTCGTTCTAAAACTAACTTCCTGACCACACGAGTCCACCCAGGCAATTCGGTTATTGCTGCTGCTGACACTGCCAAAACACGCGTACTCATGCTCCGCTTACGCATGCTCATGCATACGGTGCCAAAATTTCAAACGTGCAACTCGCAACATCCCCCACCCTTTCGACAAAATCGTCTCGATTTCTGAATCCGTCGAATCTTAAGGAAGGGAACTCGTTCAGGAAGCGCGCCCCAAAGTCCCTTCCCAAAACTCAGGCCCCAAAATCTGTTTGAATCAAAAAACAACGGAACAGTTTTTATCCCGTAACTTCCACATGTTACTACTTTTTCTGTACAGCAATATACAAAACTAAAATTTCAGGCGATAACAAAACTAAACAACAAAATAGCGATACCCAGGGAAATTTTCTATCATTTTTTTCTTTTCGGACAATTTTTGGGCATTTCCCCTCCATGTGTGTCTCTTTGAAAACATCTTCAAAAAATTCTGATGCCAGGTCAATATATTCTCAAGTACCTAGCCATGGTCCCAAAGGAAGTTATGGATCGTCGGCATATTCATTTAGGTCACGCCACATTTCCTGTAGGTACAGAATAATTTTACACTCAAATTTTTCATTTAACTCAATAAGATCAGCCAATAGAATTCAGCCTGTCAGTGCAACCACCTCCGCGTATCAGCTCATCCCTGGTTAATGCAGCAAATTCACATGTCGTACGCCTCAATACCTTAGAAATCGACCATCACGACCACAAAAGCACCGCAAAATCACTCAAAACTCCCAGAACTCACTCACTTACTCACTCACTGCACTCGTGGGCCACTTTACCACCAGCACCACTTTTAACAACCAGTATCAGAGGATCTTCTCTGAACCGAGATATTTCACACAAGTCCTTTGAAATTCCAATGAAGCGAGATCCAATGATTCCAATGATTCCAATTATCCAACCACTCAGCCCGGAGACGGATGCCAACTCTCTGTGTCAGTAAGTGTCAACGAATATTTGGTCAGTGTTCATGGCCTAGTGTCGAATTCACGTGTATTCTCTCTGATTCGAGACGTCCAGCCTTGCACGCGTAACAATGCAGCATTGGGAGTGCAACAACTTGGCTCGTGATTCCAATTCGAATGTCTGGTCTAAATTTACACCCGCCCAATATTCTAATCGTCACAGCATAACATTGCATACGCATGTTGGCAATAGATTAATGAAACGTTGGTAAGTAAACAATCGCCCATGCTTAATGTATAGCTTTCTTATGCCATGGAAAGTGATCATATATGCCATAGGCCTAGAAACTACACCATCTGGCAGATGCAATTAGTGGGCAAATAAATAAACTATATAAAAAACTTAATTTTTAGTCAATTAATCCTTTTTATGTTTGCCTTTTGTTTGTATGAGAACTGGCATCTAGAATCCAGATAGTTCAGCGACCGACAGTGGTATAGCGACATAAAGATGAGCGAATACCCTTCAGCGAATTTCCGAAATTCCATTATAGCTCTACAAGTAAGTACAATTTACAACTAAAAAATTACCCAATCATATTTGAGATTGAAGTAGGAAATGAAGCAGCCACAGTGTCATGAAATCATCGTTGTGCAACTCATTTGTTACGCAAATGAGTAGTAACTGCTAATGAACTGAGTACATACCTACTCACGGTGATAAATGAGATAATAACATTTGTCCACGTGACTTCATTAGCTTGGCGTACTGTCAAAGTCATGCCTTCAATCTTTATGGCCGCAAGGCAAGCCGTCAAGAATTCACTACGACACTTTCTGCAGGAAACAAATCCCTTGTCGTTTTGCCAGCTGATCTTTATTTCAATGATGGCAGAATTGAAAATCCGAAACAGTTTTCGATTTGATAGCAAAATAACAAAATGCTCTGACATAACTCTGCAATCTGCGTCAAGTAGATACCTAGCTGATTACCAACAGTTCGCATCTATAACTTCCACGAGACTCACCTGCTGCTGCTGAGGACGTAGCGGCGCCGAGAACCAGTCTGGGTACACTGATTCCGAGATTAAATATTCTCTTGCAGTCGTGCTTGCCAATTAACTAGGTAGCATAGAGGGCCGGCGATTTCGAGGTCACGAAGACAGATGCCGAGATTTTTGAAAAACATACATTATTCTAGTATATTTTATACATTTACCCTCTGCTTTAAAACACTTTGCTTTATAACTGCCATCTATCAGCCTGCGCTACAACAGCAGGCTTGAGCCAAAGGTACTTTTGTATATTATGCCAGGCTATAAAGAAGTAGAACTGTAGACTTGTAATTGTTGCTCACATTTTTAAGTCTATACAATAATAATTATCATCTACCATGAGTCACCTTTTAGCACAGTTTTAGTTACGTCAATAGACTACTTTATGTTTAAAGGGTGACAATAAAAATGGAGTAGAAGACGATTGCTGGAAACAAGATGACAGCTGAATAGTCATGTAGGTACTTAATTGAGAAAAACCAAAATAGTAAAAAGCGCAGTCAGAAACTATAAGTAAAATAACGTTGAAATAAAAAGGAGCTTAAGTGACAACCATTGAAAGATGTGGCAAACTTATTTAAGACGCACACTGTTAAGTGTGTAGCAGATTAGTTAGCGAATGATAATCGAGTGTCAAAATGATGGGAAATCAAGATGAACACCAAAACTGCAGTCAAAGTTTTTCTTCGATGTTTATTCCTGTATCCTTTATCAAAAAGGGCATTTTATGAAATCATGGATAAGAAAACGAAGAAACACCCACATCGTATGATGAAGTGAATCCGTACGTCCAAAAAATTTTATTTGGCAGCCCCTAATTCATATTTTCATTCTGACTTGTGAAACATCCGGCACACAAAATTACCGGACATTAGCAATTCAATCTGTTTTTTCAAAGGTCATTGAAAATGAGTACAACTCAAGGCTTGTTTCATATTTAGAGAAAAATACAATTATCAGTGATTGCCAGCGAGAGTTCAGAGAGAAAAGGTTCACAACAACTGCTGTTGCTAGCAAGGCAACGAACCCGAACCCGTAACCCGAAAAAACCGTAATTCTGTGTTTACACCGAACCCGATTCCGAACTGGAATCCGGAAATTTTGAAAACCCGGTATTATTTTTCGGGTTTTTTCGGGTTTTTCAGCACCCTGCGTTTTATTCCATTGTGCAGGAGCCTTTTCGGGAGTAGATATTGTGATTTTGCGGAACTTTACCAAAATGTAATATTATAGTTATTGCTATACTTCAAAAAGGAATCGAGTTGCAGAAAGACGACTGTATAACGCGATTATTACGTACCCAAACCACGAGTTTTTACCAGGGAGTTCTCATCGTTTTGACCAATTATTTAAGGGAAATGGTTACGTCATGACCAATTATATCATAAGAAAAAATATATATATTTATATATTTTTTGTAATTTTCTGCTGGAAATTTTTCGGGCAACCGTAAAAAATGTTGTGGATTTTTATGGTGACGATCGTTTAATGTCTGACGGTCGTAGATTCCAAAAATGTGTGTCGCATCTTGATCGGACAATTGGTATAAAAGCCTGGCCGACCCGTAGAAACTTTTGCGCGAATTAAAATGTTTAAGCCGCCAGCAGGTCAGATGCACGAGGATTGCATAGCGACAGGCGAGACGACTGAATAACACCATCTGGAATAAGACCATATCGGCCATTTTCTGTCCCACCGGAATAAAGCCATCTGACTGATGGTCTTGTTCCAGTGGAACAAGACCATACAAAATATGGTCTTGTTCCAGTTTTGATTCACTGTCCCAACACCATCAGTCTGATGGTCTTGTTCCACCGGAATAAGACCATAAAAATTATGGTCTTGTTCCAGTCAAGATTGACTGTCCCAACACCATATTTCTGATGGTCTTGTTCCAGTGGAACAAGACCATAAAAATATTGCTTTAATCCAGTCGGTTAAGGCAGTGGCGTGCGAATCAGAACGGAAAAAAGCCATCTCGTGTATGGTGTTAGTCCACTGGAATAATACCATAAGAAATATGGCTTTGGTCCAGTAACGAGTCAACCCTCGTTGCAGAGGAGTAAAGCGAGATGCCTAGCATCCAGCACTTGGATTTAAAAAAGTTGTGTCCTATGCAAATAATGTCAAACGCAGCCACTACGTATAACATTTTTGAACCATTGTATGTATGTTTGCGTTGGGTATTGGTATGTGAACTATTTTAAATCACTTTCACCCAATATTGTAAACAATTGTTCCCGCTGGTCCGGGGATAAATGATGCAAAGGGGTGTAAGCGGTTGATGAAAAAATATAATATTATTAGTGTGATAATATGAACCATATCGTAGAGACAACCTCTAGCGATTCTCTAACGTTTTTTAGGAGTGGGTGGGCCCTGTAATGAGATGCTTATTCCTTCTCAACTTGACTTGGAGATTGTCAGGTTCCTATCCTATTATTATCTGTAAGTGTGGAAGCTGACCAAATTAACACAAACAACATTGATAATAATATGATGCATGTGAATAATTTAATGTTATACTGCCGAACTCGGGAGGCCAGTTCTCGGAGACAACTGCCTGCTCGCCGGCGACGCAGGGAGTGGTCAGGTAGCTACCCTTTTGTTGGGTTAGCTTCTTTATAGCCAGGCACAGGAAATTAAACAATACGGAAGAAAAATATGTACAGTCTTATCAAGAGCCAGGTACACTCGAAGTGTTGAAACGACACAAGATCAGCTAGTCAATCAAAACGTCGTCAACGCAAACGCAAGTTTCATTCAGCATGCACTCTCTCTCATACAGAGATTATTGTAATACACTAGTATATTAAACTGGTAATGACACACCCTAATTTGACATACTGTCATATACAGGACCATATACAGGACCAAAAGGGAAGCATTTTTATTAAATTTCGAAGATTCACGTCTGCTTTTCCTATATATAACACAAACTTTGAAAGAAAGTATTTCAAACTGGGGTTTCAATGCTCAATGAAGTCTCACTTATATTTTCTAGTTACTTCCTCGACTGACAATGGCAGCGTGAAGTATATAACTTATTGTTTTTTAACCTAAACTCCATTTCACGTTCGGAAGGAGAGTGGATTTGCAACTTTCAAGAGGACCCACTGCTAATGGACACCAGCCGAGAGTTTCAAAACTTAGCTATGAGCCATTTATTGAGCATGACATATGGTATGGAAGATATCCTTTCAATGGATGTCTCCCGTGTGACCTTTAACGTCCACCCACGGGTTCCAGTCGCACCTGCCGCGTTGCACACACTTTGGAGGTGATAGCTGGCACCAAGACAAAATTTTTGATACCAGTATCCAAACTGTCCGCGAAATGTTTATCGGGAATTTCATTTTTGGTAACTGGCTCTAGCCTAAACATGAGATTGCTTTCAACATTACACAGAAAGGAAATCATTTTTGAAAGCCGATATAGTTAGTAGGCAACTGCACAACTTTTCAAATATTATTATGCTTTATGCCGAATCCCAAAAAATACTTTTGAGAAACCCAAAATCATACGAAGTTGTGCAACTGGCATCTTCAAAGTCAAGAGAATTTTAAATTTAATCATGCACAACAAGAAAACCAACTTTTTTCAATCTGCAGATAGACAGAGGTACCGGGGACAATGCTACAAAAGTATTGTTTGTGGTGAAAACAAGACTTGGATTAGATATCGAAAGAGAACATCAGAATCGTGATGAATTAGTTTAATTTGTCGCCACATAGGTGGGACCTAATCACTTCATGTGTTTTAGCCTCGACTCATGTATACCTTTCGCCTTCCCCGATGAGCTGATTTAAGATTTTTAAGTTAATGCTGCTAAAATGTACACCTAGTAGCATAATATTAACATGTCTGTCGCTCATAAATTAAAAATAAGAACACGCGTCGCGTAGCGAGCAGTAAAGCGAATATTATATATCACCGTGGACCCTTAAAAATCGCAATGTGTGTGTATGTGTGTGTGTATCCGAAATACTAAAGAAAGAATATTATTTTTTGAAGGGTAGATTTTTTTCTTATAACAATACCTCGTATAAAAGCACATCAAAACAGTCCACAATGTTGTTCATAAGTTTATACCCCGACGCCTGCAAGCTAGGCACCTCTCTTCACTCCTCTGCAACGAGGGTTGGCTCGTTACTGGACCAAAGCCATATTTCTTATGGTATTATTCCAGTGGACTAACACCATACACGAGATGGCTTTTTTCCGTTCTGATTCGCACGCCACTGCCTTAACCGACTGGATTAAAGCCATATTTTTATGGTCTTGTTCCACTGGAACAAGACCATCAGAAATATGATGTTGGGACAGTCAATCTTGACTGGAACAAGACCATAATTTTTATGGTCTTATTCCGGTGGAACAAGACCATCAGACTGATGGTGTTGGGACAGTGAATCAAAACTGGAACAAGACCATATTTTTTATGGTCTTGTTCCACTGGAACAAGACCATCAGTCAGATGGCTTTATTCCGGTGGGACAGAAAATGGCCGATATGGTCTTATTCCAGATGGTGTTATTCAGCTCCTCCGCGACAGGCTTGAAATCGTCTCTGTAGCGAGGTGTCGAGTGCGACCTTGGTGCTGCGCGAACAAAAGTACTAGTCTGCTCGCAGCGTTATCTTATAATCCCCGAGTTTATATTTTCAGTTTTTTGCAGTGAAGGAAATACGATTTATAAACATTTTGATATGCAAAGTGTTTCGCTTTCCTAGCGTTGTGAATGATTCTCAACTTATTTAGCATCTCCGCAACTCCCATATTCCGGCACATGAGTCGTCCTCTCCCGGCAAACGCGAGGCGACCGCACTCGGAATTCAGAGGTCCAGCAACAATATCGCGCTTGGTAGCTTCACGACTACAATTTGTGCTACCTTCCTTGATATTCTAACTAAATCACAGTTTCAATTCTGAGCTTCCTAAAGATATTGTTTTAGCAAGTTAATAGTGTGCAAAAAAGTAAGCCCGATTCAACTCTGAGTTGCCTTACCATGATAACAAAGTGAGTTTGGAATGTCCAAAACTACAATCTGTAAATGGTCGTTTATACTTCGGATAACATGACGTTTACCGTAAATATCGTAATTGGTATTGAAACGGAAATTTCGTACCGAAAATAGTGAATACTGAATAATATCTTTATGCACGCGAGCGACACCCTGCTCGTGAAAAATGTTGCAATATTTGGATTGAAGCGATATGATTTTTGACGCAACAAATGCCGATCTCAGATACTACCTTACAAGAAAAGAGAATTTGTATCTATTGATCAAGTAATATAATTTTTATTTACCATTACACGTATGGTTTTCTGCGGCGCGAGAAAATCAATCAATCATTCAATCATCAAAATATGATTGTGTTGCCTCTGTTTTCTGCGAGTTATGCGAGTGAAGTGTTTCGCGTGTTTCGCTAGCTTTTGAGTGCAACTGCAGGCCATTGGACTTTATGTTAGTTCGGACTTCGGAGAGCATGAAGCACGCAGTGAAAATTTTATCAACTGCCAAAAAGGCTTATATTATAATTACAATGACACTAAAATAAATATTTTGCGTTCGAAAATCGAGGCAGTGAAATTCATACAATTACATGTCAACTTATACATCCATTTTCCACAACACTTAAATTCCAATAGCATTTTCTCTTGCCATAAGAAAAGACACGAGTAATACATTCATCATGAGAAATCCGCTCTTCACCATGTGACTGACTGCTCTCAATTTTCATTTTGCGTTCAGAGTTATGTCACCCCCGCCCCCCGCCCCTCACCGATTAACACACACTCTAAAACCCAAAAATATCCTCCTTATCAAATGCTGTGTGTTGCCAAATGTCATATAACACAGTTAGAGAACCAGTATGAGGTCAACCTGGTCAGTGTTCACTGTTTATAATAATTAATTAGTTAGCACCCTGCTATCAAGCTAGACGGAAAAGGCTAATTTCTAATCGAAGGTTTTTGTTGAGAGCGTTGAGGCTCCGATATTGCGTCGTGAACCGCGTTATTGTTATCACCTATTGCCTACTTATATAATATCGCATTTTTTTCAATATTTAGTCTGATCATCTGAAAGTATTTTTAGCAATGGGTAACATAAAAAAAATCCGTCGCCCTCAAAATACACGCAAAAACTTAGTTTTAAAAGGAATTAACAACCGCATGAGCAGTGGCGTGCGGTGAGTTTTTACAGTGGGTAAGCGGTAGGCAAATTTGGCTGAGCTGGTGACAAATTGGAAGGGGGTGGGGGCGTTTCGGACCCGAGCAAGAAGGCGCGCTGGGAGCGAATTTAAAAAAAGTTTACCTTTGTTCTATAACTCTTAGAAATGGTGCCTCGTGCTGGGCTAAATAGCACACCCCGTCTATTAGTCTGCGCAAGATATCACTGTTTTCGGTAACCTTATCACTCCACTTGAGGACATCCAGTCTGGCCTGTTCGTTGACTGCCAAGTCCACTGGCACTTTTCCGAAAGCTGTAATTTTAACGAAGGAATGCAAGTGTGTTTGCGATATGAAGTGCTTTTTCAGTGCGTTGGTCTGCGCATTTAGATTAGTGTACCCCACCTTTCCCCACACAGAATTTAAGCTCTCGTCAAAGAGAAGACAATGCCAGCAGAAAAGTTTGTTTTCGGTCTCAGAGCCTGTTAGCCACTTGTATGTGTCACACTCACTGATCTCAAATAGCCTGGATAGCTGTTTCCATAGTGCGGTTTAGAAGTCAACAATGAACAAGTAGGAGTCCCAAATTTTGAGTCTCCTCATAAGATCCCATAGTAATTTTAGTGATTTTACTAACCATTTTTGCAGCTTTTAATCAGATGTTTACATTAAATTGAAGTGTGTAGCATTCAGAGAGGCTTTTTATAGGTGTTTATGGTCCCTGCTTGATGCTTAGGCTCGAAATATGCGCGTGAACAGCACATAATGTACGCGCTGTGAAACAATGTGAAAAGTCAATGTCGAAACCAGGCTCCAAAAAACTTAAAAAAAAAATTCACTAAGTAGTGAATTCAGAGCTGTGCAGTCTCCCAAAGTCAAATGTCATATAACCAGGCGTTATTTTAGTGCCAGTTGCTTCAACTTTAATGTAGTAATAACGCAGTAAACATGTTTTAAACATTCTCAAATTAGCATTGAAATCATAGGGAGTCCACCCTCCACCGAGTTTGGGACCCTTACCTGCTGCAAACAATGACTACCTACTTGCTAACTACTTGCTGTCATGTGACTTCAATTTTTAGCTGCTGGCTGGATACTATGCTCCATCCACTCGAGAATTGGGCTCCTGATCTCTAATAGCCTGCAGGCTATTAGAGATCAGGAGCCCAATTCTCGAGTTTAGGCCCCTCCTTAGTCATAGGACGTAATATGTCACGTGATCACATTTGGTCACTTTTGCTCGAAGTTCGTATTCTCGAACATTAGGTCCATGCCCAAAGCTGTTGGCCCCGGGGCCTAATTAGAGACGTGACCTCATGTACGAGCCAACGCCTAGTCACTCTCGCATTTTAACAAAAATTGTCTTAGAAATACAAATAAAGTGTTTTGTGTTCTTCATCAACTTAATTGGAAGTGGTCTATGTGATGCAACAGTAGAAAACAAGCACGGGATTAACACAAATTACGTTTTACTTCTGACAACTTTTGGGGTTAGGTTGCCCCCCATCACTTGCCTTCGTTGGATACACATGTGGAAGACATCTCGTCCATCTCGCGGAATAATAAGCAGGTTCTAAGTTGGGCAAACTCATTGCCCAGCGGCCAGAGCCGCAAGCATTGATTTCGTTAATCAATGGCCGCAAGGAACAGCGATCTGCTTGCTATGTTAGATGGTTATTGGTAGTACCTACCACAGTTGAATGAAACTTATATGGCTTGGTAATAATGTGCTTTTTTTCTCCAGAGACTGCAAAAACTGCACAAAGGAACACCGAATCTCAGGGGCTTGCGAATCGATCTGGACCGTACAAACCAACTGGGAAATGAGACCAAAAGAATGTGACGAAGCGAGCGCAAAGCGGGTCTGTGAACTAAAGCTGCAGGTTTGGCCCTGGAAACGAAAGAGAACTCACCAGTGCGACACAGCTACGTCCCTGCGTGCGCAGAGCGCGGACGACTCATCGTGAATTGTGCGTGTGCGGTGGCAGTTTGTGAACGTCGAGGGTTTCGGCCTGGAACCGCAAGGCAACTTACCGGTGCAACACCTATGACACTAAGTGTGCGTTGCGCGGACGATTCATTGTAAACTGTGCGTGTGCGGTGGCAGTTTGTGAACGTCGAGGGTTTCGGCCTGGAACCGCAAGGCAACTTACCGGTGCAACACCTATGACACTAAGTGTGCGTTGCGCGGACGATTCATTGTAAACTGTGCGTGTGCGGTGGCAGTTTGTGAACGTCGAGGGTTTCGGCCTGGAACCGCACGGCAACTTACCGGTGCAACACCTATGACACTAAGTGTGCGTTGCGCGGACGATTCATTGTAAACTGTGCGTGTGCGGTGGCGGTTTGTGAACGTCGAGGGTTTCGGCCTGGAACCGCAAGGCAACTTACCGGTGCAACACCTATGACACTAAGTGTGCGTTGCGCGGACAATTCATTGTAAACTGTGCGTGTGCGGTGGGAGTTTGTGAACGTCGAGGGTTTCGGCCTGGAACCGCAAGGCAACTTACCGCGGCAACACCTATGACACTAAGTGTGCGTTGCGCGGACGATTCATTGTAAACTGTGCGTGTGCGGTGGCAGTTTGTGAACGTAGATGGTTTCGGCGTGGAACCGCAAGGGAACTTACCGGTGCAATACCTACGACACTAAGTGTGCGTTGCGCTGACGATTCATTGTAAACTGTGCGTGTGCGGTGGCGGTTTGTGAACGTAGATGAGGGTTTCGGCGTGGAACCGCAAGGGAACTTACCAGTGCAATACCTACGACACTAAGTGTGCGTTGCGCTGACGAATCATTGTAAACTGTGCGTGCGCAGTGGCGGCTTGTGAACGTACGTGCGTGTTTCGGCCTGGAACCGCAAGGGAACTTACCAGTGCAATACCTACGACACTAAGTGTGTGTTGCGCTGACGATTCATTGTAAACTGTGCGTGCGCAGAGGCGGCTTGTGAACGTACGTGCGTGTTTCGGCCTGGAACCGCAAGGGACCTCACCAGTGTCACACGCGTACATTAGTTGCTGTGCGGGTAGTTGAGCATCGGTTTATCGACTGGGCAAATACGTGCAAACAAAGCGGTGGGAAAGGGAATAACCTTGCGATGGCCTTTGGAAAGAACAGATACTAGTATAGCAGAGTATGCACCTATCTTCTTGCACCAGCGTTTGAATTTATTTGTGTCTTGAGAGCTTGTCATATTGTTTTAGTAAATTTTTGCCTTGAAGGATTGATTTTATTGTCCAGAAACAAACCTATGTGCAAACCTTATTCCAGTCCTCTCCATCCATGTGTCTGCATAATGACAGATTGTTCTGTCAATTCCATTAGTTTTGCGGTAAGCTTTGAGGATGATCAATTTAGTGTAGAATCGGCCCAACAAGCAAGAAATTAATTGGCAAAAATCAGTTAAAGAACAAAAAGTATTTACCAAACAACATTAACAGCCAATATAACATTTATTGAATACAGTAAGAAAACTAATAAACAATATCTGAGAGTAGAAGCAATGGATCAACCTTTAAAAAAATAATAACTTCAAAATTTATTTTTAGATCACGTATCTCCTGCAGGTAGGTAGGCACTAGTTGAACTTGAGTAACACTGAAAATGCCTGCCTGTAACAGCCTGTAAAACTAGGTAAAAATCTTATTATCTACCAACTACCAAGAGGTTCTTTTTCCAAAAATAATGCAATTGTTCTTAGCAAATATGTACCTAGTTCTCTGCACTGAACAAAGATATTTCCACATAGGTTGCTTCTCTGAAGATGATTCATCGTGAGTAGAACCCAATAAAGCCGAGCTGCTTTTCATTCAATTACATAATGTGAGTATAGAGTGGAAACGCTTCCGGACCAACGCTGCCCAATCGTCATATCCACAGTAGGTAGGCGTGACGGAACTGATGGGAAGTCTTCGATGCATTTGGCTTGAGTTTCTGACCTGTAACGGTAAGTTAAACAATAAACGCATGTTGAATGCTGCTTCACACAGTGTGCATCTCAAATGATACCCGTACCCACCTCAACTGGTGTTTTCTTGATGCAGTCTGGATCAAGAAAACACTCCCTTTCATCTTGCACACTGATTAAGCAACAGAATCGTTATTTTCTACAAATGCAAACCGGAGCCCCTGGTTGAAGGATTCTGAGGTGGATTATTCAAAGGCATTTTGTGCAAAACGTCAAAAAGTTCCTGAAAACAGAGCGAAGCTGTAAGGAAACAGTGACAATACCTTGATTTGTGCAAACAAAGTCCATTATTAAAATTTGCAAATTTTACTGTATCAACAATAATATCAACTTACGTGCACATTGTGTGTGTGTCAGATGAGTAAATCCATTGAATGAACACACACCCACTGACTTTGCACTTAGTTTTCTTTTGCAAAACAATATTCTCATTCCGATGTCTTAGATATTGAGGTTATACTGTTTACCAAACTGACACATTCTGACACTGTTTGACACTTCTCAATCGTGCTGTCACGTGACAGTAATGACGTATTCGTGACGTTTTTAGGTCTATAGACTAAAAGGAGGGGAAACGGGCCTAATTAGTGTCCCTTCGGCCATTGCAGCTCGAGAATACAACACTAGGGCACCCATGACCAAAGATGGGCCAAATCAGGGCATAGCGTAATTAGGCCTAGTCATTAGGTCACATATTCGAGAATTGGGCTCCAGTGGTCATACTCTTTGGCAGCGTTGAAGTGGCGGGTATAGTCCACTTTACCTCCTACCGTCTTGTGTTGTGTAGGCAAGCACTTCATGTCCGGCTTCGGCCTGCCTGCAAGTATTACTCGTTTTTTTTCCGTCGAAACTTAACCGGTGAAATGGATTTTCCAATAGCTCTCGAATTGGGCACTTCGCAGGCTCGGTCCCCTGATTGGCCATTTTCGTCACGATCTAAGAACTATAAATAAAACGCACTCAACTGGGCACTGTAATGTCACATCTTGTCACGAGGAAAGCCGCGGGTGAAACTGGCTGGCCTGGCAATGGCATATTATCAACCTAACCTGTCGATGCCTGCATGCTGCCGCCAGTCCGCGCTCGAGTTGCCATGTCAACCTCCGCGCAACTTCGTCATCATCCAGGGTTTAGCACGGCGATGTCGCTCTAGCGTTACTTTCCGCCTCCCTTCCTATACCCGCAAGGTAAGCAGCACTATGAGAAACCCGTTGCAAAAACATCTCAATCGGACTGCTGTAGAGAAGTGTGAAGCGCGCATTTTTAAACCGATGCGAATGTACGTGGATAAAGAAAGTCATGCTGTTACTAAGTAAACATGTACATAGTTGTATTAACATGTTAACAAAATAACATTTTGGAAAAAATTAAAATTATGGTGATCGTAAAAATATGTTACGTATATTCCAGAATGTCAGGGTAAGCTGTGCTTACGTAGCATACCCTGGAGCGCACGCCCCTGCGCATGAGCACGTCCTTACAATGCAACATTCAATATAATCGAAATATAGAAATCAATCGAACTTCTGGGAATGTAGCATATCAACAACTGCCAGGCGATAAGCGGCTTAGTGACGGATTTTGAAACGACCAGACATCGAGTATAGAAAACTGAAAATTTTATCGATCTAATATCCGCAATTTTCACCCGATCACTTCGATTCAAAATGATATACGCTCTATATGACGCAACGAATTAGACGATTCTGACCTTCCTTTGTTTCTCTCCGAGCTGTCAGATAGCGAAAACATGCAGATTATGAACTCATTAAGTAATTATAACGTATAAATAAAATACATAAGAAATAACTGATGCCCGAGGGTACTAATAGAATGGATTAAAATTTCTGACGCGGATTTACTTACAATTACTTCCATAAACGAAATTGACAAAATTAATGATAACTTTAAAATCTGTGCCTTGGCCAGACTTGAAGTCAACAAAGCTGGTAACCTAGGAAACGAAGGAAACCGGACTCTTATTGAAGCAGGCGTCAAATCACGAAAAAACACTCAAAAAATGCGAATAAACCCCAATCGGAAAGTCTTACCGACCTCAGATTTTCAGGCGTAGTAAATTTCTATAAGGTCGACATTTAAAGAAAAATATGGAGAAGAGGTTAACATGAACATGTGTAAATGGAGCAATGGCATCGGAAAATATATCAATGAAGAGATTGCCAAGGTGTGCAAAGAGGGAAAAATCAAGATGATACGGATCAATCCAAGATGGGAGATCTGGAGAGATTAAAGGTCAAAGGCAAGAAATCAGTTGACAATTGGCAAATGGCAATTGGCCAGGCAATTAGAAAAAATATGACTGGTGGACAGCAGAAACAAAGTGGACAGGATTTTCGGTCAAAAACAGAATGGAAAAGAACGATACCTTAGCAAGAGGGTATACGATTAAAAGAGGATATTTAGTAAAGAAAAGAAAATATAATAAAAGACAAGTAAATAGAAAGGGGGAAATAATGATTGCTACAATAAATGTGGTCACATTAAATGGAAGAATAGAGGAGATAATAGCAGGGGCGTAACTACCACCCGGCTGGACCGGGCAAAGCCCGGGGGCCTCCGACTCAGGGGGCCTCGCAGAGGCCCCCTGAGTTTCGGAGAATTTTCTGAGTTACTACCGATCCCATGATTTGGTATTTTCAAATTTCGTAAAAATTGAAATGGTACATTTTTTAGATGGAAAAGATTTCTTCTGGTTAGTATTCTTTGGCTTTGGGTATTAGCGAGAGAGGGTTAGCCGGCTATGGTGAGTTTCGGTACATGAACTCGTTACTAGGAACGCAACATTGCCAGAAACATATTTTGATTCAAATATGTACCGCTGACTTCAACTGAAAAAAGCACATTGTCAAAGACGATTTTCCCAGTATTCCCAAAAAATTTTGCACCATGAAACAGAAAGTAAACAAAGACAGTCAGTTAGCTGATTGCGATCGGCGTGTGCGGTGTGTGCGCGTACCTAGTCTCCTATAATGGCGATTTTTTGAGTGGATTTGCCGTGATTTGCCTATGCGCTGATTGATTTGCCGATTGAAACTTAGTTTGATATGCCGTGTGTGCTTGTGCGATGAGCTCCAACAAACGTGTATTCTTAAGCGGGTCCCAGAAGAGGAAGAAAAAGTCACAAAAAGCTACTGACACTAGTAAACTAGTAAAAATTAGTTGATGTAGTTGGTTTGGGTGGGTGGAGGGGGGGGGGGGGGGGGCTCACATTTTATTTTGCCCGGGGGCCTCCGATTTGAAGTTACGCCACTGGATAATAGATATTATGAAGAAGGAAAAAATCGATATCCTGGGATGTAGTGAAACAAAGAAGAAAGGGACGGGAGATAAACATGGGACGGATTTAAGATTTGGTGGTCTGGAGGAGACGAAGGAAGAAATGGAGTCGGGTTTGTAGCAAATGAAAGAATGACGAAAGAAGTGATTGACGTAGAAAATATATGTGACAGAATAATAAAATTGAAAATGAAAATGGGTAAAGAAACGTCGGAAATTATACAAGTTTACGCACCACATGTCGGAAGAAGTGTAAATGACAAAGAAGCATTTATGATGAAACTAGAAGAAATAGTAATCACCAGCAAATCAAACAATTTGATATTTATGGGAGACTTCAATGCTAAAATAGGAAAAGAGAGACAGGGATATGAACATGTAATAGGAGTTCATGGATATGGAAGTAGAGATAGGAAGGGAGACGCGCTATTAGATATGTGCTCAAGAAATAGCCTTTATGTAAGTAATTCACATTTCCAAAAATAAAAAAATAAAAAATAACAAGAGTAAGTTGGGACGGAATAAACGAAACGGTGATTGACTACATTATTATTAAGAGTATAGTATGAAGAAAACAAAAAGAGAAACAAGAGTATTGGCTGACATAAACTTTGATAGCGATCATCGAGTACTAGGTACATGGATAATGAACAATATGCGGAAGGCGAAAATAAAAGCGAATACAAAGATGAAGAAAAGGATCTAGAGTTGGAAACTGCAGACAACTGATATAAAACAGGAGTTTAAGAGAACATTTGAAAATAGTTGCCCAGTAGACGTAACAAAATATATCAAACAAACTATTGAAGAGGAATGGGGAAATTTTAAAAATACTTTGGTGAAGACGGCGGAACAAGTATGTGGTAGAGCAAGGAATAAAAAGAAACTAAAAGAAACACCGTGGTGGACAGAGAAGGTAAAAGAGGCGGTGAAAAGTAAAAGTGACATTTGGAAGAAACATGTTGAATTAAGAACGGATGAATTGGTATTTAAATATAAGAAAGCAAAGTACGACGTTAAAAAGGTGGTGAATGTAGAAAAAACTAGAACGATGATAGAGTGGGCTGAAAAACTAGAAAAAGATTACGAAGGAAATAAAAAAATGATTTTTGGAATCATAGAAAAGAAGAGAAAAGATTATACGGAACAAAGATACATGAATTACAACGGAGAAATTACCAAAGATTCGTCAATCATTAAACAGATGTGGGAAGAATATTTTTACAACCTTCTAAATAGTCAAATTGTAGAAAAAGATGCAAGAATATTCATAATTGAATATGGAGAAGGTGTAGAAACAGAAGACGAACAAAATGAAATTACTAAAAGTGAAGTCTAGAGCTAGCTATAACGATGATGAAAAATGGACGATCACCAGGAAATAGGAATTAATGAAATCACAGTGGAAATGATAAGAGCCGGAGGTGATAAGTGTACTGAATGGCTATTTCAAATAATTCGGAAAGTATGACGAGAGAAAATTGTACCAGACGATTGGACTAAAGGCGAGATTATTACGATATTTAAGACAGGGGACCGGAAAGAGTGTAACAATTATAGAGGTATTACACTTACTAGTCAATGTGCCAAAATATACGAACGAATACTGGACAAAAGAATAAGAGAATAAGTGGAACCGAAAATGAGAGAAGAAAGTTATGGTTTTCGGAAAGAAAAGTCTACAATTGATCAAATTTTTACAATACGGCAAACGATGGAAAAAAATTGGGAGAAAAGAGAAGACATGTTTATCACATTTTTAGATATTGAGAAAGCATATGATCAGTTACCTCGAGCGATGGTTTGGAAATGTTTAATCAAGAAGGAAATAGATAAAGGAATGGTGCAAAGTATTCAAAGTATGTATAAGGAATGCAAGAGTAGAGTGAAAACCATAGACGGACATACAGAATGGTTTAAGGTGGAAACGGGTGTTAAACATGGAAGTGTTTTGTCACCATTATTATTTTTGACAGTAATGGATAAGATGTTGAGGAAAGTGGTAAATGAGGATGTCGATACAAACACTGCAATATATGCAAATGATATTGTAATTTGGGGCAAGTCAAGTGAAGAGGTGCAAGAAAACGTGACCAAATGGAATAATGTTACAGAAGAGTATGGAATGCGGTTGATCAAAACAAAGAGTGAATCTGTTGGAATGAACAGGGATAAAAGAAAAATGTGGAGAAAACTAAAAATCGGCGATAAAGAAATTGAAGAAAGAAGCGAGTTTAAATACCTGGGCAGTATTATAAACAAAAATGCAACTGGTGACGTGGAAGTTAAACGAAGAATTAAACAAAGCGATGGTTTCTACCAAAAAGTAAGCAAGTTGTTGTGGGATGAAAATTTCCCAAAAAAATGTAAACTTTTATTTTATAATTTGTATTTTTTACCAATTTTAACTTACGGTGCCTGTACATGCACACTGTAAAAAAAATTAGTCAACTGAGCCCCGCTTATGACGGGCAAAATTACAATACGCGGACAGTTTTAACGTTTTACTAGCAAATGACGGTTAATCCTAAGCTACAGGTACGCATCTTTAGTCAGAACACCGGTCCATGTTGTAAAATTCTTGCTACTTGTCTGTCATCTATGGAATGCCCATACCCCTTGTGAATTACCTGCAACTGACCGTAAAAATAAAAGGATGCAATGCAAGACGTGACCGCCCGGTTGCATCGTCTCAGGTCGGAACTTTGCCCCCGTCTGCCATGGCATGAGGGGTCGCTGCTCGCTAGTCGCTAATGACGAACCCTAAACATTGGTCTTTATACCTGACTTGAGAAAAAGCAAACTTTCAAGTACCTTTAAGTTCACGTGATATATTTAACGCTTTCGGGAAATCGAGAAATTATGATCGTGAACAGCAACATAGATGTATATGATATGTATGTATATTATCTTATAGCGACTGATTCGAGCGATTAAAAAAACTATGTTTTTTTTGACGGCGCGTACTTTGGGCAAGGAGTATGTCACTCATGGCTGCTGTGGATATCATAGTTTTAATGCATTTCTGGACAAAAATGATAGGTATTTAACCGTCATTGCTGTAGCGAGCTTGAGTAGTGAGCCCGCCGGGATGGTATCAAGAGATTGTCGAACCTTTCTTATTAATTATGACAGGAGCACAAAGTTTTAATATTTGATGCCTATAGTCTATGACGCTCCCATTTGACAAATGGAACCACAAGATCCTAGAAGTAGAGGGTCATGCAAACTTTTAAAGCGTCGTGCCCTCTGTTGAAATCGGCCGTGGGTACATATGTGATTTTTTTAACATATTTGTACCCATCAACTTCAAACTTAGGATGTTTTTCAAACAAAAATGAGTGGCATCATGTGTATGTTGCACTAAAATCTACACATCTATAACTGCAGCTAATAGTTTCATGAGTGCAGGTACGCCCAAAGTGTATCAAACGAGTAACGACGCCCCCGACGTCGGTTTTGGTTTCAAGTCTCAAATGGAACCGACAAGGGGAGCGATATCACCCAAAGGAGCACCTCATTTAAAAAATGGGGCAGAATTCGAATAACGAAATGCCATTTTCTTATTCCGACACCCTATTTATGAAACATCCATGTATATAGAAGATATAACTTTTAGCTGCAGTAAAAGGTTATACAGAAAGAAGATATTTTATTGAATTTCGTACGTAAACCGCAAATTTGTAATTTGCAAAAAAAAGAGAACGAAAATGTATTCAGAACTAAAATATTCAAACATTTTTCAGGGTTTGACCCAGCTTGAGAACGTGTACGTCTATACGATATGTAGATACGCTTTACTCTTAGCAGTTTCTAATTTCTAAGCTCTCATGCGACTTGATACTTTAGACTCAAAAATTTCATTGCGAATAAAATGGCCAACGACGCATTTTTTGTGGCGCACTTGAAAGATTTACCCACTGGAGTCCGGACATACCTCAACCTTAGACATTTGTTGATCAGCTGTCGTTTCTATTCATTTTTAATTTTTCTGACAATTATGACTGGGGATCATACGTAAGCGGTAGTATTTTTAAGCATGCAGACACCTCGACAAGGAGACGCTTTAGGGTGCCCAGGAGTGGTGAGAGAGCACAGCCTTGCTCCAATTAAATATGAAAGCTTTGATACAATTTTTACGAGTATTGCTTTTAATGGCTCTGAAAAGCAAAATTTGGGTTCATCTCCTCTCATTGAGGCCAATTTGGCATAGATTAAGGTAGCAAAATTTATTTTATAGGTAGTACTTTTGCTTGACTGTACACCTTCAAAGTGCAAACAAGATGCAAAGAATCCGTAAACTCAGTGATACTTTAGTACCTGTTACGGTGTAGCTAACCCATCGTTATATTTTCATCGCGGCTGGGGATGTTTGCCTGGTGCCACAGGGGGAATTCTCACTCCCAACGTTGCATTGCTGTGTTTTATGCATCAGCTGGCAACGTGAGTTTTTCACTAGCCATCGACCAACGCATCATATCGCTGCCTCTGCAAGTGCATTCCTCAAGAAGTGTTCAGTGCGTCAAGAAGCAAGTAGCAACCTCTCCGAGCATCTCAGTGCCCAGCCAGTCGATACGGATCAATCACGGTATGTAACCAGGGGCGGCTCGTGCTAAAGGGCAGGTGGGGCGGAGCCCCACCGGGTCTTGCTCGAAAGAAAAGAAAATTTAATTACATTACATTTTCGCTGCCAGGGAAATGTGTAAGCGTAGCGATTGCTGCGGTCGTTTGTACCACGTTCAGTTCCGGCCATGCTACGAGAGCAGGTTTCACAGGGAGGCTCAGTTCCGGCAGTGCTACGAGAGCTGGTTTCACAGGGAGCCAGGCCCTTTACGATAGGCCTCTCCTCGGCCGCAGCCACACTTGGTAGACCGGTGAGGGGAGCACAGATGAGGGGAGGGAGGGTCTCGGCAAGCGCACTGCAGAGTTCCTGGAGTGGCTCTTCCAGGAACGCGGAGGGGCACTACCAAGAATGCCCCGACCGCCGAGAGAGGGGAACTATAAGCTGCTGCACCTGCGGCGGCTAAGCCGCGCCGCGCATTCAGCTAATTGCAGGATTTTCTAGTGTCGCCATTATAGCTTTTTTTCCAGAAATATAGATTATGATTTCTTACATTAATTCACACTAGTGAAAAGCTAGTTTTTCTCTCTCTTGCACCAGTCAACCTCCCATGAATTATGCATGCCAACTACCTACGTCAGTTCAATTCAGTTGTCTGTCCGGGACTCGCGGGAGAGGTGATTGTTTTGCTATTGCCAATAGAAAAACTCCTTGTACACTACTAACTCCTTGTACAGCTTTTCAACATTGAAACGAATCAAAACCTGCCTTCGTAACACCATGGGTCAAAACCGATTAAATGCGTTGACGGTCCTGTCTACAGAACGAGAATTTATCAACGGGATCACAGACTTCACTTCGAAAGTAATTGAATCGTTTGCTTCGAAAAAAGATCGTCGCGCAAACTTTCTGTTCAAAAAGCTGTGACGCAGAATGGTAAGCGATCAATTTTTAAACAAATTTATAATGGTACATACAATATACATGCGTGTCATACCGTTAGTTGGGAGGTAAAGAAAGCATAGGTACAATTTTAAAAGAAAATGTTATTTATATGAGTTACACCAGTGGTTGCCCCACAAATTTTTTTGCCCACGAACCGCCACTGTATGTAACACTGTGATTCTTTATTTGGTGTGTTTGTAATACTGCAAATATTCACTACATTGTTCAAAAATATAATTTTTATTACCCTGCTTTACACGGGCTGCCATTGAGTTATTATTTTAGCCCTGGCCCCGCACTCGACTTGATGCGCCAGTGGTCATCAGTACCTATACATAACTTGAAATAACTAGGGTGTCGTCCTCGATCGCCCAAGCATTTAACGCCCAAACCCTTTTCGTTCACTTAATGCCCAAACTCCTACCTGCATGGAAAGCCCATGCTACCCGATGGGATCCACCCGCGCTCTAGGAACAACGGTCCTCATGCTAGACCTGGCTTCACTGAAGCTTGCAGGCTGAATAGTGCTCTCTTCCCCCTTGCAGGTAATAAACTGATCAAATTATTCATTCTCGCTGTGATAATTTGCGTTACTATCATCATTAGCCAAAAAAGCAGCTCATACAGCTATTTTGGGCATATGGACATGGAGCCGTCGAGCAACGAAGCTGTCAATGGATAAGATGACGTTCCTCCATATCTTACGAAATACACAACTTGCACGCGATAGATAACATTATCGATCGGAGCTTATCGAAAGTAAAAATTGCATGCTGTGAATTATATCGGGAGAAAAATAACCCATAACCCATCGTGCTGACGTTTGTTCAAGTGATGTTTTTAAGTTTGTTGTAGACAAGCTTAGGAATTTGCATATTGCAAACATTATAAAGCTACTGATAATTTTTATTGCTAAGTTGATGTAAACCAGCCTTCCAACGATTGAATAATTCCACCCTTTGACAATTCCCCCTTTATTTGTGTTTTACAGATGAAAATGCGGCACGTCGCACTTATATGTCCCCATGTACTTTCGACCATGCAATGTTCCAATGTTCCAGTCCAGCAGATGTTTCTATAAAGATGGGCCCAAATTCCCAAATGTTTTCTTCCCCCATATGATGGTGAGATCTTGTGCTGGATCTGCTGAAACTGGCATGGTGCCTGCCAAGATATTATGGTGAAAACCAATCATGAGTGGTGGTGACTCACGGATATTCCGATGATCCAGACAAGCTCATTAGCACGTGATTTCCTAGTGCCCCGTGGAAGGGGTAGTTTCGCTACCCCAGAATGCACCAATTTATATAGTTGTGGGAATTTCATTTTTTTGTATGCTGTCCAGCAAGGAGCAGCAGATCACGGTTCAATTGTGTCTCACAACCGTTCAAGTGCACTTGTCTGCCGTGGTGTAATTAGAGAGCATTATAGAAAATAGTGTTCTGTCTTTTAGTGTTGATAGGATATACCGATCCGTAAAAAATAGTTATTGCCTATACGAATCCGTGTGACATTTTGTGTAAATTATTATTATTGTATATTACTGTTTATACTTGTATACTTTTATTTTGAACAATGGGAAGTTGAGCGAGCAGAGTATATTGCAGGGAAACGTGGTAGTATGAAACTAGTTCGAATCGGTTTTTTGTATAAACTAAAATCTACGCATGGCGAAAAGAAGTACTACAGATGTGAGTCACAGTGCGGAACAAACATTATGGTGCGTGAGGATGTGATCGAATCTGTGAACGGCGTGTGCGGGCACGATGACCATCGGCAAGAAATTCGCCGTATGCAGGCTCTAGACCGAATGAAGCGACGATCCAGCACCGACATACTGACATCCGTCTCAAAAATTTACAAGTAAGCAATTTTAAAGTTTACAATTAAACTTAGGTTAAACTGTTATTTATTATATGTGTAAAAATAATAATGTGTTTATTATTATTATAATATGTGCCTAGAAATGGCGATACCTCTGAATCAACAAAATTGTAAGGAATTTCTCTGCAGGGATCCAAAATTTTGATGAGGCGCAGATTAGACGCATTATTATTGATGAGCGTAGCGAGCGAAGCGAGCGAAGCGAAATCATCAATTTCACTACTGCTAAAAAAAACACTTGGTGTGTGTTTGTTTGTTTGTTTTTTTTTTTTTTTGTATGTGTGTTTGCGCGCGCTCTACAGGCCAAACGCCTGCTTCGAGTGGGATGAAATTTTCAGGGTGTCTACTTTTGTTCTCAACTTAGACCCCCTGCGTTTTTCAAGAAAATCCTCCACACCCTTCACTTTCAAAGCAGAAAAAATAGCAAAATTCGACAATTGGGCATGTTTGGAAAAGTACGGAAATTTATTTAAAAGTGCGTATTTTTTTCAAATTTTCCCAATTTTGATTGTTGCCTTTAGAAACCATCGAAACCAAATCGAAAAATCACACCAGATTTTTCCCAATAAAAACCAACCCAATAAAACCCAATTAAAACCCTTGGGCATGAGTTACATCTATGTATTAACATGCACAATGCTCAATGATCTCAAAATGAGCATATTTCCGCTACCCGACAGCTCGGACAGAAACAAAGAAAGGTCAGAATCGTTTACATTTTCAAGTGATCAGAATTTTTGAGAAAGCATTGGTCCGGCTTGCTGCTCCATGATTTGCATAGGCTTCTTGCCTTAATCTTTTTTTACGCTATATACAAACCGCTACGCTCATCTTCAACGCAACACAAATTGCGTTCGCCCTAGTTGTAATATTTGTATTAGTGTAAACGACACATCGATACCGGTGGATCACACATCGACATCGGTGTATTACCAACTTATATGCTGTCAAATATAAATATAATTTTGTCCATATAAGTTGGTAAATCCCTGTACGTATATATATAATATATATAGGTTTAGAACCGACTGCAGAGTTGCCACTGGGTCCGCACTCAGTGCGCACTGAGATTTATCATTGCAAATGCCCCCTGAGTGGGCACACAGTGCGCACTGAGTGTCGTCTCTGCATTCGGGCCTTAGTCAATAAAAAGGATAAAAAACTTTATTTTCCAAATTTTTACCTTCCACCGTTTCTGCGCAGAAACCGGCGAAACGTTAGCGTTGCCCGGCGTTGCCCAAATGATTTTGGTTTTGACGGGTCCAATGTACATGACATCATTTAAATTGTATTGATAAGGAAATAAGTACTAGTATTTTCATAATTTTGCTGTCATTACGACTCTTCGGCTTCATTAATTTATCGGCCACAATTATCTGCGCTCATCCTTCAGCGCAGTCAAAATTGCGTTTGCAAAGCCCTAGGTTAAAACTTGAAAGTAAAAAATGTTACGTAACGAGCGATGTTTATAATGAACCCACGTGTTTCTTGCAGGAAATCTACGAAGGACTTGCCGGGAATGACGCTGCACCCTATCATCCAGTTCCATTCTCCTCATTGAGGAACAGTCTCTATGGGGCGAAGAATGCCGCATTTCCTCCCATTCCTCAAACAAGGGTGGAGGTCCATCTGGACGGAGAATGGGCCCAAACGGCCCGTGGGACGCGATTCCTACAAATGGACGAAGGAGAAGAAGATAAATTTTTGGTATGAATATTGCCTTGATAAGCTAGTCAAATGTCGCCAAGGAAACATGGAATTTTCACGCTCATTGCAACGTTTGGGAGCTTATAACTCTTTGTCGAGCACATGTGCGAATATGTCTTGATTTCCGTGCTAAATTTCCGAGCTTTTCGGCCTTCTAGCTCGAAAACCAAGAAGACGTTCTTCTTTTGGTATTTTATAGTGTAGGTATAGCAGCTCCGGCAATGGATAAAGCAAATATTTCGTTAATATAACTTTTCGGGTCCGATCGTTATAAAACAACAAATGCAATTATTTTATATGAATATATATAATATACATAACAAGAAGGGAACGAAGCTCTCTACTTTTGCATATGCCCTTCGGGTAAAAAATAGCGCATAGCGCAAACCTATGTGCGTTTAGCGATAAAACTTAGCAAAAAACATGTTAAAATGTCACTAAAAACTGCATGTATATAATTTATCAAAATTTGCAGACAAAACAAGAACAAGAAATCAAAACTATCAGGATATTATGATGAATGATAAGCTTCTCTAACACCATTGCAAACCTAATTTACTATTGTGTATAGCTGCTGCTAACAATAATAATAATAATAGCAATAATATAATGCACACAACGACTACATGAATACAAATTTCCAGATATTCGCGACAGCAAGTTCCCTTGAGATGCTCTGCCGCGCGCCCGTCGTATTTATGGACGGGACATTTTCATCCTTGCCGGCCGACTTCCAGCAACTATACTCGTTGCATGGCAACTACTCTGGACAAGTAAGATTCACATTCTAAAGATGAAATCGCTTTCCTTTATGTGCTTATTTTTATATCTGAATTCAAATTGTTTTTGTAGCGAAATCTGTTCTTTGTTTTATTTTTCGATCAAAAGTAGCAAAACTTGTACATTGTCAATAGACTCGTCATTAATATATATTTTGTTTTTTATATCCTTCCCTTCGCGTACGTTTTGCTGCCATCAAAGAGTCACGGCATATACGTGCGGATGCTGCGGGGACTTGAAACATCCGCGGCAGCCCACGGGAACGTGTTTGCGCCCCCGATCATTCAAACCGACTTCGAGATGGCTGCGTTTTCGGCAGTGGCCGAGGTGTTTCCTGCCACCCAGCGGAGAGGGTGCCTTTTTCATTACTCCCAATCCTTGTGGAGGAAGGTAAGAAATATATGTTTTGAGTGGAGCATGGGGCGACGCATACGGGAGAGCGGCTTGCTTTTGGTAGTTATCTTCTGATAAGTCGATGCTTCCCAAATATTAGAAGGCAAATTATGTAAATGGGGCATCGGCATGGAACATCAAAACTTCAACAGTTGTCAAACATGGGGTTGCGTATCGACGCCGGTACGAAGCGATCTTTATTGCTCGACCAATAGCAGTCGGCCATTCGTCTATTTCTATAAGTCGCCTATTTCTTGAGAGGCTCTCTCCATCAACAACTCAATTGGGTGCATGCTAATTTAATTGTAAATATTTTTCTTCAGTTTCATTGCATTTTCTGAGATTCCCTCCGCGGACTGTGCCAGTCCGCCTCACACATTCTATATGCAGTTATCTTGAAACAATGAAACATAGAATTGAAAGTGACAATATGTTTACGCATTCCGGAACGATAACATAACGTAAATATGGAGATGGGTGACTGCCGAAGTGCCCTCAATGGCCGCATGCGGGTCCGCCCGCGGCCGCGGGCTCTGTGGGTGCCTATAGTTCCTCACCTGCATGCTGTCGTCCGTTGCCCTTGCTGAACTTTTTGCCCTTGATGACTTGCTGTCGAAAATATTTTCAGGCTTTCTCCCAGGGCGCATGGTTTTACTGGAACCCTTATTATACCCTTATTATAATTAACATATGAATTTTCTCAAAAAATGTATTTCCTTCGTCAGATTTTCACAAGACAGTAGTAGGTACTTGTATGCTGTAATAAAAGTTGGTAGTGGTGTTTTAACATTGATACTACAATTTGCATTTGATTAATTGTTCAAGTGCAACAGCTCGGCATGACGGCCGCTTACCGGGACTCAGTAAATGTCAACCAGTGGATACGCCAGTGGATGGCACTGCCACTGGCGCCCTTGGGTGATATCGACGAGGCCTACCTGGAGGCCAAGTTTTGAAATTGCGGTTTGAAAACGAAAACGAACACGAAAACGCTGTTTGAAAACGAATGCGCTTTCGTTATAATCTTTTTGGTAGTTTTGAGTTTCGCGGCTGAAAACGAAGAGCGTTCGTTTTCATTCGACGAAAGAGCGTTCGTTTTCATTCGACGTTCGATTTCGTTTTCATGGCGCATGCGTATTTACAATTTGCGCGCTGTCAGTGTCTGGCTCGCTCACAGCTGCTCATTCGCGTGTGCCTTGTCTAACATTTTTAAGGTTAGAATCTTAGAATTTATCTTAGTTTGGTGTTTAGAGTCTATTTTGTTAATTATGGCAAAAATTAAAATTAAATTGGAAATTAAAATGGTTAATTATGGTTTGTAGCCAATGTCTTACTTAACCTAAAAACTTTTGCAAATTTGATGTCTGACATAGAAAATGGATCTCCGGTTTGTGTCTACGACTCTCTTCGTCAAATTGAAGCTCCCCTTCTTCATCTTCCTCTTCCTCTTCTTCTAAGTCGGCTAAAAGTGCGAAATGAATGAGAGTGTTTGCCATTATGTAACATTCGAAGTTACTAGGGCGAACGCAATTTGTGTTGCGTTGAAGATGAGCGTAGCGGTTTGTATATAGTGCAAAAAAAGATTAAGGCAAGAAGCCTATGCAAATCATGGAGCAGCAAGCCGGACCAATGCTTTCTCAAAAATTCTGATCACTTGAAAATGTAAACGATTCTGACCTTTCTTTGTTTCTGTCCGAGCTGTCGGGTAGCGGAAATATGCTCATTTTGAGATCATTGAGCATTGTGCATGTTAATACATAGATGTAACTCATGCCCAAGGGTTTTAATTGGGTTTTATTGGGTTGGTTTTTATTGGGAAAAATCTGGTGTGATTTTTCGATTTGGTTTCGATGGTTTCTAAAGGCAACAATCAAAATTGGGAAAATTTGAAAAAAATACGCACTTTTAAATAAATTTCCGTACTTTTCCAAACTTGCCCAGTTGTCGAATTTTGCTCTTTTTTCTGCTTTGAAAGTGAAGGGTGGCGTTTGGCCTGTAGAGCGCGCGCAAACACACATACAAAAAAAAACAAACAAAAAAACCACACACCAAGTGTTTTTTTTAGTAGTAGTGAAATTGATGATTTCGCTTCGCTCGCTTCGCTCGCTACGCTCATCAAAAAACGAATAGTTTTGCACGAAAACGCGAGCTTTTTATTTGCGTTTTTGTTATCGTTTTCGGTTTCGGTTTCGGTTTGAGATCCAAAACTCCCAATACAACAAAACACATGGAGATTGTCGTTATCAAACCGAAAACGCACCGAAAACGCACTTCGTTTTCAAACCGACATTTCAAAACTTGGCCTCCAGTTCCTCCAAGAGAACGTCCCCGTCGACACGCCTGGCGCTGAGCAGTTCCTCGACTATATGACTGAAACATGGGTCGATGATGTCCACGCTCTGTTCCATCGGTAAGAATTTGATTTGCAGATTGAACTGCTTGGCAACATCACGAGATAATTTTTGTGAGCGAAGCTAACTTTTAAATGAACTTAGCCACAAAAACAGCACTAGCTGTGTTTGTGTTACCTACGTACCCAAGACGCGAGGAGTGCACGCGATAACGAGAGTCACGGATTATAAACAATTACGAAAATTTGTCGAGAAACATAAGTATAGGTACAGGGTGAACAAAGTCGAAAATGTACCATGAAAAATTATAAAACAGACCCAATTCAGTTTAGCTTCCACGGTCACACTGCTTGAGTTATCACCCCAATATTCGAGTATGTTATTAGTAAAATACATCAAATTAGGTACCCATGGCCCTTTTCCCCATATTTTCTTTGCCCTTCCGTGTACATGGCTCTAAAATGGGTGAAAGATGAATAGTTTCGGGGTGGTTCTAGCATTCCATGTGGAAATTTTCGAAAAAAGAGCCATGGTCACCCAATCGTAAAGTGTTTTGATTATAACATTCTGAAATATTGAAATGATAACTTCAACGATGAAGCCTTGCAAACTCGACTAAAATGGGTCTGAAAGCCACTATTTTTAGGAATGCTCTGTCATTTTAAGCGGAGAAAGCAATTTTTGCAAGTAAAATGTTTCCATTACAACGCCACGAGGACCAATTACACCAATTTAAATATAACTAGAGCTTCGCGAACGCAATTTGTGTTGCGTAGAAGATGATCGTTTGTATAGAGGTTTGTGTATAGCGGATAAAAAGGTGCAGGCAGAAGTCCTATGAAAACCATGGAGCACCGTATTTAATACCGTTAACTTATTTAGTGAAATCAATTTTCAGTATTTGTGCCAGATTCAATCAGAACCAATTTCTTATTAGACACCTAAACTGTTATTATCTCTCAGCCCGGATATGCTCAACCCGGAATTTGCTAATTCTTTTTCTTTGTGCTTTTTTTTCTAGATCTTTGTGGAGTCACGGAGATAATGAGGGCCCCAGGACCACTAACCACGTAGAGGGCTGGCACCATCGCCTCAACGTGGAGACGGGAAAGAGACATCAAAACATATTCCAATATGTGACGGCTCTTAAAAAGATGGAGAGCTGGTGCCACCAGCAGACGACGCTTTTGGCGGACGGGAACCCACCGCCAAAGCAAAAACTTATATATCAGAGATTAAACCGTAATTTAATAGACCTCCAGCGCCGCTACCGCAACCACGTCATTTTACTGCCAAACTTCTTGAGTGCTGCTGGTCATCAGCTCAAACACAATTAACCAGCTGTATTTATGTAAATAAATTAACCATTTCAATAAAACACATTTAACCACATTCTATAATTTCATCAGAATCCAGCCTTTCTATTTCTGTGTTGCCTTGCTCCAGCTCCAGTTATTTCCTCTCGCTCAATTGTTGCTGTTGTGAGCCAATATTACGTTTCTGCCAGCTTCGGTGAAGCGGGACCTATATAGAGCCTCGGTGTCCCGCCCCCTACCAGCTCGCCGAGATTTGAACTGCATCGGGTAGCATGGGCTTGCCGTGCAGGTAGGAGTTTGGGCATTAAGTGAACGAAAAGGGTTTGGGCATTAAATGCTTGGGCGATCGAGGACGGCACCATAACTAGAGATATACTCGCTAATAATGTTCAAGTAAACAATCGTTATTAGCTCCTGAGGATTTCCCATTCTCTGAATTATAGATCCTGAAAATTATACCAAATTCAGTTGTAAGTGGGTGCATGTATTGAAATCTACCCAACCCCCCAGTTACCACACGATACGACACAGGACACACACACATTAGCACTGATGTTATGACTCTTTATCAATTTCATTCAATTTCATTTTATTATTAACTTCCATCCTTGAAATCGTAGAATTGGTTCCGGATTTTAATTCTTGATCGTAAAACTGGAATTTAATATTTAGCTTCCTATAATAGGTATGTGCAACCGTTAATTGCACCAAATGAATAGCCTAACGATGACAATTCATTGCCGTTTGCCAAGATGCCAATATTTACTTTGCCCTATGTGTTTTTTTTACAGGATACGGTCAGCGCGGACGAGCATAAGGCGACAAACACGGCGCCCCCGCCCCCAACCCACCCCCACCACCACGTCGCAGTCCTCGCCGTCGCTGAGTCCTTGGTCAGCAGCTCGCGAGGTCTCGCTGTCCCGGAGGGCAACGCCGGGCCCCCTCTCCCTCTACGATGCCAGCATTGCTGGTTTATAAATGCGCTCTACGTAATTTCGCAAAAATATTGTGTAATGTATTCTGAATTATGAAAAATAATAAAAGCGTAGCTGGTAACAGCCAAAATATATCTGATCTCTGAGTAAACTTTCGAAAACCTAACAATCCTGAAATCCTAGATCCTTTTTTCATGACATCTCAGTTTTATTGCAATAAAAATGAATGTGAACATTTATCATGCTTAATAAAATTACTTGGAATCATTATTTCTTTGGCTTTGATAAAATACCATCAATAATTCACAGTAATTAATAAAAAAAAATTTGCACAGGAGAATTGTACGATAACAAGAAGTAACTTTATTTTTAGAAGTCACCTCAGTAATTTGGTTTTTGATTTGTCCCAATCAAGTTACTACCGGCGACAGGAAATAAACTAGTCCATGTTGTAAAACGGCCGAAAATTTTAGCCAGCATCAGACAGGTCCAAGTTGTCAACCAACCCTTTCGGTAAGCGTGTATCTTGACCCTGCCTCCCGCTGAAAGATTACTTGCATTGTCGGTAGGCTCGCATGTACGGCCGTATGGTCGGTCTACCTGGCGGGCGCGACGGTTAGTCTACCTGCTGTGACAGGTCTTTGACATAGGGGGGCTAGGAGATTTTTTTGCTGAGTACATTTTAGTAAACTAACAGTTTTTTTTCTTACAGTGTGGACTATAGGGGGCAAGGAAGAAAGAAACCTGGAAGCAGCGCAAATGAAATT
Organism: Nemoura dubitans; assembly: GCA_921293005.1. NCBI lineage: Eukaryota > Metazoa > Arthropoda > Insecta > Plecoptera > Nemouridae > Nemoura > Nemoura dubitans. Next base: position 43,115,839 of record OV121073.1, read on the forward strand.
TATACGAAGTATACAAGGGGTGACAAAAATGGACAAGATTCGGAGCAAGATATTGAGAGAAAAGGTAGGAATAGAGAGGTTAAGTTTTAAGATGGGAAGAGATAGATTGAAATTCTATGGAAGAATAATGAGAATGGAAGAGGCAAGATTACCAAAGAAGGCAATGGAAATGAAGTATGTAAAACGGGGAGTTGGAAGACCAAGAGAGAGATGGATCGATCAAGTGAGGAGAGACGTCGAAGAACGAGGAGAAATCTGGGAAGAAGTAAATAATACAGAAAAATGGTGGAAAAGTAAGGAAGGGTGGATGGAGTTGGCAAATAGAGATGACATTTATGAAGAAATAAGTACAGAGAATATTAAGTAAAAATGTAAAAAATTGTGTATGTTAGCTCGAATACACAAGTTGCAACGAAAGAGCTTGGATGTTGGTGTTATACACCTCTCTACCTGTTTATTTAAATGGAAAAGAGATATAAAGATGTAAAAAAAAAAAAAAATCGACAAGTTTATATGTTTTGGTGAAGATATGTAAAGAACTTTGACATTCGCAGTGATTCAAATTTTTGAAAAAATCGAAGAATTTCGTAAAAATTGATTTATTAAAAAGTTATGAACCGATCTTTCCCAGAAACGTAGAGGGTCTAAGTTAAGAACTAATGTAGATCCAAATAGGTTCGGGTGTTTGGTCTGTAGAGCGCGCACAACATACGTACACATACACAAGTATCACATACAACAAAAAACGTACACTTGTGTATAAAAAACGTCACATGTAAGTTACTTTTTTCTGGGGGTAGTGAAAGATTTCGCTTCGCTCGCTTCGCTCGCTACGCTCATCAATTACGCAATTGGATTTTCTATGGTTTAACAAAGGCCTTTGACGTATTAACCATTAGAGGCTGTTAGAGAAATTAAAATCCATCGGGATCTGCGGAGTACATACATATGTCGGGAGGTTCTCGGACCTCGACAGAAGTACCGTTTGGTAACGCGCCGCCACCACTGATCTATATTTACGGAGCTGATCAGAAGCTGCTAATTGTTTGAAGGTATCGATTGTAATCCGGAGGGTTGATGGGCCGCTAGGTTTATGGCGCTAGCTTTTATATGAGTTAGAGAGACTCACCATGGTGTTTCTCATCAGCCGAACAGGAGGACGAGGGTAGAGGGTGTATACAGGTGAAGTCAGGATCCGTCGGGTTGAAGCAGAAGTCGAATTGCCGTTGAGAACACAATACTTTGGTTTATTCACTTTGCACTTAGTTATTTGTTACACTTGATAATACTTGTAAGATTTTACTTGATAACTCTGGCGAAACGATAGGAACGGCTGACGGGGTTTGCACTCGGCGTATATAATCAATCTTATGCTCTGGTGTAACTCTCGTGTGACTATCCGTGTCGTATGACCCTCGGGTGACTATATCGACTCTCGTGTGTCTTGGCCCTTTTATAACCCTTTGTCCTATCGCCTTTCCAATGTTATTATTATAGCAGCCCTTTAGAGAAAGCTGTAATGTATGGTGAATTCGTGGCTCTTGTTTTCACCTCGATTACTATAATAGAAACTCGGCTAGATATTTATAATATGTTGTACCGGCAATCGACAATTGCCGTGTTTCGGTATTGACAATCGTACCGGTAATAGAATAATGTGGGTCAAGTAGCCCTTATACTAGCGGGTGGAAGACATGTAGGGAATCGACGGAGGGAAGATGCCAACTTCCCGACACATATAACGATTGAGTAAGATCATTTATAAAAAAACAGAAATCAGATCGTAAAAATAAGGCAACCCGATGGAATGAGTTAAGGCTGGTTTCCAACAAACTAAGCAGTAACTTTATTGATGAGCGTAGCGAGCGAAGCGAAATCTTCAATTTCACTACTGCTAAAAAAAAACACTTGGTGTGTTTGTTTCTTTTTTTGTATGTGTGTTTGCGCGCCCTCTACAGGCCAAACGCCTGCCTCGATTGCGATAAAATTTTCAGGGTGTATACTTTTGTTCTCAACTTAAACAGCCCCTGCGTTTTTCAAGAAAATCTTCAAGAAAATACTTCAAGTTTGTCAGAAATTTTGTCAATTTCGTGCATGCAAGTTATTGAAAGTAAATCGACGCCTGAAATAATTCTCCAGGGGTATTTTAAAGGCGTAGCGAGCGAAGCTAAATCTTAAATTTCACTACTGGTAAAAAAAAACACTGTGTGTGTGTGTGTGTGTGTGTGTGTGTGTGTGTGTGTGTGTGTGTGTGTGTGTGTGTGTGTGTGTGTGTGTGTTTTAACCAGAAACACGAATGTGTGTGTGTGTGTGTGTGTGTGTGTGTGTGTGTGTGTGTGTGTGTGTGTGTGTGTGTTGTGTGTGTGTGTGTGTGTGTGTTTTAAATAAACGATACGGAAAGATAACAATTTTCTTTGGGGACTGTGCTCCACACAAATGTTATTTACAATGTATTTCTGACGGTGAGTCATTAGAAGTGGAAAGTAGAAAGAAATTAAAGAAAAATAAATCAATGGAAGAGAGGGTTTCGAGAGAAACATAACGGGTTAGTGCCATCAAGAGGATGGCACTTTCCAATATACATCCCGCTTTGCGGGCGATCTACCTCATTCCCCTAGCAGCTTAAAACATGAAAGTGATGCCTTCAGGACTACATCCACATAAAGCTTCTCTTACGCACCAAGTGTCGACAAAAATGCTAATATCACCTCTCCCCGCGTGCCAAGCAAAATCCTTCAGAATTCTAGCCTTGAGACGGGCTTTCAATACAGCCTCGTAAGCAGCCGGGGTTTGGTGGTCTTTGAAGTAACAGGTTAACAGCCTGTAAACAGTACTCTTGGCCAATGTGAGAAGAAAATTTGCCAGAACGGTTTCCTGGCCATTTCCGGAGCGTGCTGTTTGGAACCCAACTTGTATGTCTCTCAGGAGTACTCGCTGATCTTTTAGTAGAACTGCGAATAGACTATTCAGAAATTTCCACATGGCCGTGGCTTTTCTGCACTCGACAATCAAATGCCACGCGGTTCCATCCACATGACACCAGGGACACAGACGGGAACGAATTTTCCGGGCGTGACACAAAAAATTGTGTCTGCTAAGCGGTTCTTCGCAAAGCGCCAAGCCACTTCGGCATCAAGCCCGAAGGTTGGGGCTCGCCACATTGCCGACCAAAGTACAACATCGTCAGACCAATGGCCTTGTAGGGGGCCATTGACGCTAAAATGATCTGCTACTATGTCCCTTTGAAGGAGTTTTCTTTGGTTTAGCATGTCAAAAGAGACGCGTTTTGCATCACTTGGGCTAAAGTAGGTTAGCGGTGGCGGCCATGGTTCAGGTCCTTCCGTCTGAACTACATCACGAAATCTCACCTGACAGAAAGCCTTGATTTGGTTGTAGTTAGAGAGTAACGCACTTTTGTGCTTATCTTCGAGCTCTACAAAGCCCGCTACCTCGACGAGATTTTTCCACTCTTTTCCTGACATTAAATCGCCGATGGTGTTGCAATTTATCAAGTGCCAATATGGAATGAAAATCGACGAATTTGCGGGTATGAGAGAGGACATGATGAGTGGTATGTTCCTGAGCCCTTGCACTGTGATGGCGAGAGTCTCAGGTTTTACATTGAGCGTGCCCCATGCCCGCATGACAGAGCTATGAAAGGAAGTCAATCCTCGACCAGTAGGACGAAGAAGGCTGGGGCAGAACAGAACTTGCCAGCCAAGGTTTGTTCGGTTTGGAGAGCCTATGAAGTGCCTAGTTAGTAGATGTCCTGGATGTTCACAGTCGGAGCATAAATAGCGATAGGCGAAGCGAATGCGGAAGAAAGTTACCCTCGACTGCAGATGGACCAAGCCGAGACCGCCCAGAAAGATCGGTACGCATAGGTCACGGGACTTCGTCCAGTGCCGTCGGCCTGCCCATACAAAGTCCACAAGGAGACTCTGAAATCTGGCGAGCAGGGCCGCTTCTACAGAGATAACTTGGAGGGTGTACCAAAGTCTTGGAGCGATGAACTGATTTACCACCAGCACTCGCCCTCGAAGGGACATTGCTGAAGCTCGGTGCCGCCAAACATTAAGCGCTCGCTTGAAAGCGCTTTCGAGGCGGGTGATGTTTTGTGCTGTGGCCTCCTGACTGTTACCAAACATGAGGCCCAGGATTTTGAGACCCTCTGATGTCCATGTAAAACCTAGTGGGATATCGAGTCTTCCTTTCCAACTTCCAGCCCAAAGGCCTCTCGATTTTTGGACGTTTAGCGTGCCACCTGATTGGGCTGAGTATGATGTGTATGCTGCGTGGAAAATATCAAAATCATCCTCCTCAGAGATGAATATTGATATGTCATCTGCGTAGGCCGACACCACCAGTCTACGCTCCGTGATTCCGGGGAGGGTCATGCCGGTTAGTTTCCGGCGACACAAGTTTAGAAATGGCTCTATAGTTAGCGAAAAGAGCGGCCCAGAAAGCGGACATCCCTGCCTTATGCCTCTTTCGAAGGGAAACGGAGCTGTTAGGCTCGTACCAACTCGAACAAAGCACGTAGCTTTTCTGTACATCGTTCGGAGGTTAGCGCAAAAGCCTTCTCCGAAACCGTACACACTCAAGAGATGAAACAGGTAAGCATGATCGACCCTGTCGAAGGCTGCTTGTTGGTCTAAAGAGAGGAGCGCGAGAGGAAAGTTTTCTCTGTTTACATACTCTATTAAGTCTCTGTGCAAATGCAGGCTATCATATATAGTTCTTCCGGGAACGCAGTAGCCCTGGTCAGGATGAACTAAAGAGGATAGTACTTTTTTAAGACAGGTTGCGATGGCTCGTGCCAGGATTTTGTAATCTGTGGTAAGGAGGGATATTGGTCTCCAGTTTTTTATTTCAAGACGGTCACCTGACTTTGGTAGAAGAGTTAGTACGGATTTTTGGGCCGTAACAGGGAGCCTTCCCGTCTCCATGGCAGAGCTGAAAACCTCGTGGAAATTGCCTTCGAGCTGTCTCCAGAAATGCTGGTAGAACTCTGGGGTAAGACCGTCTATCCCAGGGTATTTTCCTTTGTTTAGCTCGAACAGGGCTGTCTTTAGTTCGTGGCGAGATAGTGGAGCTTCGAGGTTGTCACGATCTGCCTTTGAAATAATAGGCAAGGACTCGAACAAGGGTGAGTCCGGGTCGAGGGTTTTTGGGTCTCCACAGTAGATGTTGACGAAATGTCTCCTGGCAGCTTTACAGGGCGACGGGCCATCAGACACTATTTGATCATCGAACCTTAGTGGGTGAGGGGCTTAAAAGCTGCGTTGACATCTCTGGCCAGGACAGAACTGGCCGGTCTGTCAGTTGCCAATAAGTGTTCGTGGTGTGCTGCTGTGAGAACTGATTCGCTCTTTCGTGTGAAAGCATCTTTCATTTCTGCGTTTGCCCTGGTCAGGTCTGCAAGCTGGTGGTTCCCAAGGCAAGGAGCTGAAACAATTTCGTTGACTCTGCTCTCTAGTAACCGGAAGACAGCATCCAAATGTTGTTTTCGAGACGTTGTGAATTTTATGGTGATGTCCTGAACTTCACTTTTGAGCGCATCCCACCACTCTCCAGGTGTCGAGTGCGCTGATCTTATTTGTGGTTCACCATAGGAGGCAATTAGTTCACCGGCACATTCCACAAATTCTGGATCTTCTAGCAGCGTGTTGTCAAATCTCCAGTAAGGGGGTTTTGTTTTGAGTAACTCAGTCTTGAGCCGGATATTCACTGCTAGATGGTCTGAAAAGGTTGGCAAAACCCGAATACCAGCCAACCGGCTAGCCACTCCAGGCGATACATAGAATCGATCTAATCGGGAGCCGGAGAAATGTGGAGCATTGCCCACGAAGGTGAAACCAGGCGCCTGTGGATGAAAATCGCGCCATACATCCGTCAAGTTATGTGAGTCCACCATTCGTTTTAGCTTTTCGGCCACACGCGGGTAGCGCTCGGGACCGCCACTTGATCTGTCCAAAAGGGGGTTGAGCGTTGTGTTGAAGTCGCCTCCAATAACAAAGTGAAGATCGCTGCTATTCCCTGTATAGTTGGCTTCCTGTAGTAGAGTATTGAGGGCATCCAATACCGCATGAGTTGCCTCGCACTGATGCGGTATGTAGATCGAAACTACTCGGAAGGAGAGTGGAGTGTTTTTTACATCCAGTACCGCTTCTTGGAGGTATCCAGGCACAAGGATGGCATGGGAACGGAGCTCTAATGGGGAAGAGTTCCGTATGGCTATGATTGTGCCGGAGCAGGCGTTGACCGGGGGATTGAATAAGTAAGTATATGGTGACGTCGTGAGAGGAAATGGAGATTTGGTGGTATTGCTTTCTTGTAATAGGATTACATCTGGTGGTGGTCGTTCAAGAAAACTGTGAAGCTGAGTCCACTTGAAGGCCATTTTTATACTACGCACGTTTAAACTTGTGATTGAGACTTCTCTAGCCATGTTATATGATTCTTGAGTGACATGTAGACAGGCTCTCCATTGACGTGGCGCTGGTCAAGGAGATGTTTTCTTCTTCTGCTTCTTCGTCGGTAGCAAGGTGTTTCTTAAGGTTTGCGATAAGCCTTTTTACTCGTTCCCTCAAAGCGCGCTCGCTCTTAAGAGTAGGTTGTATTGTCTCAAGCATGTCAACTATACCTGGGACGTTGTCGGTGAAACTTCTCGCGACTCTGACCGGGTTGTCATTCCCTCTTGCCTCCCGAAGAAAGTCCAGGAAATCTTCGGTTGTGATAATGTTGTCGACGATATTTTCCTCAAGTGCCTCTGTTGCTTCGGACGGTAGTGTGACCTCTCGACCCGGAGATATGTTTCGGTTTTGTTTTTCTTTCCTTCGACGTTTTGGTTTTCTTACCTCCTCATCTTCTGTGGGAGGAGCAGTGCTAGTTTTTTCTCTGTTTGTTTCGGCATTTTCTAGGGCTTCTGTTAGACTTGTTGCCATGTTTATGTTGGTTTCGGCGGTGAGGTTGGCATCTTCCTCTGTGACGATGTCTGAGAGGCTTGACGAGGATGGATGTTCTTTCCTCTTGTTAATGTTGGTGTTCGTTGGTTCGTTCTCGTCCTGCTGGTTGGTATCCTCGGAGGGAACTTCTGTGTTTTCTTCGGCATCTTCGGTCGTCTTGTTGTTGTTGTTATTTTTGTTGCTGTTGCTACAATTTCTGGCAATGTGACCTCGATTCTTGCATTTAAAACAGCGAAGATCGTCAAAGGATAAGAATATCCGATATCGATCCCCATCATGTTCCACCAGCAGAGACTCAGGGAGCACATATGACTCTTCAATGATCACAAAGATTTGCCGTCTAAAACTGTATATGACGCTCAACTCTGGGTCTTTGCCACCTACATTGACAAAGGACATTGGTGATACTATTTTCATTGCTGTGCGTAGTACTTCTTCAATGGTGCTGTGTGGAATTGTCGGGCAAACGTTCAATAACACTAGCCTGTTCGCCTTTGTGATCATTCGGCGCGCAGGTAGAAATTGGTCGTCTATCGTTATGCCAGCGTGATTGATCATGAACTCGTCCACCAGTTTTATGGTTGACAGATATATTGCTACCCGACCTAGCGAAAGCCTTGACCCAAACCAGATGTTTTTGGCATCAACTATGTTGGCGACTGCGCGTAGGTATTGATGAATGGTTACGCCATCAATTGACTGGATTAGGAAAGCGTGTTCCTTGGTGGGGAACATATGCGAATGAGGCGACGACTGCTGCCTTGGTGTTTGTTCTTTTTGGTTCGCTTTTTTTGATGTTGTGTGGAACGATGTTTGAGCCGACCCGCTATTCGATGTTGATGTTTGGGCTAGAGCTTCAGCCATTGTTTTTTGTGACGGAAACGCCGTGAAGAGGGGTGAGGGCTTTGGAGTGATTTGCGCATTAGGTGTTTCCAAGGAGGTGTTTGTTTCAGTGGTGATGGATTCAGTTGATTTGGAGAGGCGTCGGTCGAGGTTTGCATGGACAGGTAAAGATGTCAGAGGACTGATCATTGGAATTTCTTTTTGTATATTCGGTGGGCGTATAGAAGGTACTTTTTTCCCCTTGTTGACAAGTGGAGGAAATTCAGTTCGATTTTTACTCATTTTAATAGCATATAATTAACTGTGTATCTATCAAAACAAACGAGCCCAAAACGCAGTGATTGCGGCTAATGGTTGAAAACTTAATTGCGCAAAAGCAATTAAGAACTACCTGACCCTCCCGGGCCAGCCGACTGATGTAGCGATCGACGCTCCACTGCCTGGCTAAACACTGTTATAGACCAGAGATGATGAAACTCTGCGTCAAAACAGAGAGTTTTATGCCAAAAGCGGCACAAAACCCCCAGAAACAGAACGAGAAATATCCACAAAGCGTTACCGATACCGATCTGCAGGTGGAGTCACCGAAGAACGAAACGCCGCGGCGCCTCAGAACGGCTCCACGGGACCGGTATCGGGAGCGAAACAAAAGCACGTCCGACTCCGACTAGATCCAGTGTGTGTGTGTGTGTGTGTGTGTGTGTGTGTGTGTGTGTGTGTGTGTGTGTGTGTGTGTGTGTGTGTGTGTGTGTGTGTGTGTGTGTGTGTGTGTGTGTGTGTGTGTGTGTGTGTGTGTGTGTGTGTGTGTGTGTGTGTGTGTGTGTGTGTGTGTGTGTGTGTGTGTGTGTGTGTGTGTGTGTGTGTGTGTGTGTGTGTGTGTGTGTGTGTGTGTGTGTGTGTGTGTGTGTGTGTGTGTGTGTGTGTGTGTGTGTGTGTGTGTGTGTGTGTGTGTGTGTGTGTGTGTGTGTGTGTGTGTGTGTGTGTGTGTGTGTGTGTGTGTGTGTGTGTGTGTGTGTGTGTGTGTGTGTGTGTGTGTGTGTGTGTGTGTGTGTGTGTGTGTGTGTGTGTGTGTGTGTGTGTGTGTGTGTGTGTGTGTGTGTGTGTGTGTGTGTGTGTGTGTGTGTGTGTGTGTGTGTGTGTGTGTGTGTGTGTGTGTGTGTGTGTGTGTGTGTGTGTGTGTGTGTGTGTGTGTGTGTGTGTGTGTGTGTGTGTGTGTGTGTGTGTGTGTGTGTGTGTGTGTGTGTGTGTGTGTGTGTGTGTGTGTGTGTGTGTGTGTGTGTGTGTGTGTGTGTGTGTGTGTGTGTGTGTGTGTGTGTGTGTGTGTGTGTGTGTGTGTGTGTGTGTGTGTGTGTGTGTGTGTGTGTGTGTGTGTGTGTGTGTGTGTGTGTGTGTGTGTGTGTGTGTGTGTGTGTGTGTGTGTGTGTGTGTGTGTGTGTGTGTGTGTGTGTGTGTGTGTGTGTGTGTGTGTGTGTGTGTGTGTGTGTGTGTGTGTGTGTGTGTGTGTGTGTGTGTGTGTGTGTGTGTGTGTGTGTGTGTGTGTGTGTGTGTGTGTGTGTGTGTGTGTGTGTGTGTGTGTGTGTGTGTGTGTGTGTGTGTGTGTGTGTGTGTGTGTGTGTGTGTGTGTGTGTGTGTGTGTGTGTGTGTGTGTGTGTGTGTGTGTGTGTGTGTGTGTGTGTGTGTGTGTGTGTGTGTGTGTGTGTGTGTGTGTGTGTGTGTGTGTGTGTGTGTGTGTGTGTGTGTGTGTGTGTGTGTGTGTGTGTGTGTGTGTGTGTGTGTGTGTGTGTGTGTGTGTGTGTGTGTGTGTGTGTGTGTGTGTGTGTGTGTGTGTGTGTGTGTGTGTGTGTGTGTGTGTGTGTGTGTGTGTGTGTGTGTGTGTGTGTGTGTGTGTGTGTGTGTGTGTGTGTGTGTGTGTGTGTGTGTGTGTGTGTGTGTGTGTGTGTGTGTGTGTGTGTGTGTGTGTGTGTGTGTGTGTGTGTGTGTGTGTGTGTGTGTGTGTGTGTGTGTGTGTGTGTGTGTGTGTGTGTGTGTGTGTGTGTGTGTGTGTGTGTGACTAAATTTTCTTCCAGTGGGGCCTACATGTAGTTTCCTACATGTTTAGCGTGACTTCTCCGTCACCCACGGAGCATAGCGCGCCACCAACGCACCAAATCTTTTTAAAAGAAGCAATGTCCCCTCGGCCAAGATGCCACGCGTATTCCTTGAGAATACGGGCCTTTAAGCGAGCTCCTAGGACAATATCGTATGCTGCTGGAGGTTTGTGTTCTTTGAAGAATGCAGTCAACACCCGATATACCGTGCTTTTGGCGAGGGTGACGATAAAATTTGCGATTGCCAGCTTTGGCTCGCTGCTAGTCGCACCTGACCTCACCCCAGCAAAGATGTCTCGGAAAAGGAGACGACGGCCCCCCAAGAGTCGACTGACCATGGAGGCAACCATGTGCCACATGGCCGCAGCTCGACGACACTCTACCACCATGTGCCATGCCGAGCCGACTACCTTGCACCAGGGGCAAAGGGGCGACTGTAATTTCCGGGCATGGCACAAGAAAATGGGATCCGCCAGGCGGTTTTTGGCGAAACGCCATCCTACCTCAGCGTCGAAACCAAGCGTCGGGGAGCGACTTAAACGGCTCCAGGCGACTTTGTCACCAGACCAGTGGCCTGGTAGCGGGCCTTTCACGCCGAAGAAAGAGGCCGTGATGTCCCACTGCAAGGATTTTCGTTTTTGTGTCGTGTCGAGAGCCTTTTGGGTTTGATCCCCGGCACAGAGGTAGACAAGAGTTGGCGGCCATGGTTCAGGACCAGCTGTATCTAGAATTCCACGGAAGCGTAGGCGGCAGAACGCCTTTACTCGATTGAAGTTCATCGAAAGCGCAGTGCGGTGTCGTGCTGGCAGATCGTTGAAACCAACTATATCCTTCAGCTCTTTCCAATGGCCGCCGTCAAGGAGGTTGCCAATCAAACTACATCCGAGCCGTCCCCATGATGGGTCGAACGGGTTGGTTGCAGTCGGGATCAGGGACGATAGGATGAGAGGTACATTCTGTAGGCCCTGTGCAGTGGCCGCATACCGCTCGGGTTTCACGGATAGAGCGTTCCATGCTAGCAGTACAGCTCGCAGGAAGTCCGTCATCCCTCGTCCCGTGCGTCGGACAATGTCGGGGCAGAAGAGCGCTTGCCAGCCGAGTACTAGTCCACGAGAAGGGCGTAGGAAATGACGCGTCATGACATGGCCTGGGTGGTCTTCGACAGCTGTTACATAGCGGTACGCAAAGCAGACTCGAAAGAAGTCTACTTTTGACTGAAGGTGCACTAAGCCTTGGCCTCCTAAATAGATTGGGGTGCACAAGTCGCGCAGGCGAGTCCAGTGACGGCGCCCAGCCCACACGAAATCAACGAGAATACTTTGTACTCTGCTGAGGAAGGATGCTGGGGGTTGGACCACTTGTAGCGTGTACCACAGCCGTGGTGCAACGAATTGGTTTACAATCAGGACGCGTCCCCGGAGCGACATGGCGGAAGCTCTGTGTCGCCAGGCGTCTGTGACGCGTCTCACCGTGTCTTCCAAGCTTTTAAAGCCTTGGCTGGAGACCTCTGGGTTATTTCCAAGCATCAGGCCCAGAACCTTAAGCCCCTTAGGCGTCCAGGAAAAACCAAGAGGGTGGTCGGATCGTTCCTTCCAGTTTCCGGCCCACAGACCGCGTGATTTTTTGGAGTTAAGTATGCCTCCCGATTGACTTGAGTAGCAAGTGTAAGCTGCTTGCAGCTTATCAAAATCGGCGTCGTCGGAAATGAATAGTGAGACGTCGTCTGCGTAGGCCGACACCACTAAGCGGCGCTCCTCTGGGCCTGGAAGCCTGAGACCGAGCATCGTCCGGCGGGCCAGTCTTAAGAAGGGCTCGATTGAAATCGAGAAGAGAGGTCCGGATAGAGGGCACCCTTGTCTTATGCCTCTCTCAAAGGCGAATGGGGCCGTGAGGCGCGAGCCAACGCGGACAAAACACGTGGCATTTTTGTACAATGTTCTAAGATGGTTACAAAACACTTCCCCGAAACCGAAACTTTTTAGACAGTAAAAAAGGTAGCCGTGGTCGACTCTGTCGAAAGCGCCTTGTTGGTCGAGAGAGACAAGGGCGAGGGGCTGGTTTTCCTTGTTTACATACTCTAATATGTCCCGGTGTAGGTGGAGGTTGTCGTATATCGTCCTGCCTGGAACGCAATACGCCTGATCAGGATGGATAATGTGACTCATGACATTTTTTAGTCGGGTAGAGAGTGCTCGCGCCAGAATTTTGTAATCTGTTGTGAGCAACGAAATCGGCCTCCAGTTTTTTATGTCGAGTCTATCTCCTGATTTTGGTAGCAAAGTCAGGACTGACTTTTGAGCCGATTTTGGAAGCTGGCCATTTTCCATTGAATGTCCAAAAACTTCCCAGTATGGTGTAGAGAGTTCGGCCCAGAACGCTAGGTAGAACTCTGCTGTTAATCCATCGATCCCTGGTGCTTTTCCCTTGTTAAGCTCTCCGAGGGCGGTCGCCAACTCTTTGGGCGTGAAGGGTGTGTCGAGTTGTTCACGGTCAACTTGGGAAAGTGAGGGTAACGACTCGTACAAAGGAGAGTCGGGGTCCAGCACGGTGGCATCACCTGAGAACACTTTAACAAAATGGTCCCTTGCAGCTGAACAGAGGGAGGGTCCATCAGACACGATTTTTCCGTTATGACGAAGACGGGAGATCGGGCTGAAAGCAGCAGCTATGTCGCGGGCCATGACGGAACCGGCGGGTCTGTCTGTGGCCAAGAGGTGGTCTTGGTGAGCCGCCACCAATGTGGCCTCACTGCGCTGTGAAAAGGCATCTTTTGCATCAGCGTTTGCACGGGAGAGATCTGCCAGGTGTTTTTTGTCAAACGAGCAGCTAGATATGATTTCCTCAACTTTTCCCTCGAGGTGGATAAATTCAGCGTCCAGACGCTGTTTTTGTGCGCGAGAGAAAAGCTCCGTTACTTCCTGAATATCGGCTTTAATGGCGTCCCACCAGTCTTCCAGCGAACCATATGCGTTTTTGGAGTTTTCGTCATATGTGGTTAACAGATTCCGGATGCATATTGAAAATTCTGGATCGCTTAGAAGTGAATTTTTGAAACGCCAATACGGGGGTCTGCTTTTTGGCGTAAATGTTTTTAATTTGATGATGAGAGCAAGATGGTCTGAGAAGGCTGGCACTATTTGGACGTTGGACACTCTGCAAGCGATGTTGGGAGTTGCATAGCACCTGTCCAGTCGAGATCCAGAAAAAGCTGGAGCGTTCCCTATAAAAGTGAAGCCTGGCTCCGTTGGTCGAAAGTCTCGCCAGATATCATCCAGATTTCCCTCCATTACTAAATTCCTAAGCCTCTGAGCAACTCGAGGTTGTCTCTCTGGGCCGCCATTTGACCGATCGACATTGGGGTTCAGCGTGACATTAAAGTCGCCGCCCACCAGGAACTGCCT